>JAXQQM020058435.1:0-43282 GCA_034641835.2 Pinus albicaulis | reverse complement strand
TCGTCCTCTCCGTATTTTTGAATATTTTATTATTGTTAATATTTTAGATTAAAAATTGAATGAGTTACACAATTTTGTCTTATTAAGAACTAACTAAAATATTTTACCTTTAATTATTTTTTCCTTGTGAGTATTGAAATATTTTTTTAATTAGGTTAGAATGAATATGAATGAAATATTTAAGCAATACAAAAACATTTATGGTAATTTTGCAATTATAGTTTCAACCATACTAAACTTTGTAATTTATAAAAAAATATTTGCATTTTTTAAAGTAAGTTGTTTTGCATGTAATTTCATATATATAATTTTGATATAAGTTCACCAATACATAATCTATAATAATTATTATTTCATAAAAATAAACAATATGATGATAACCATATAACAAAGATAGACACCATCTAAGACACGCATTCAAATTCACTACCATCATCTAATTATATACATCACTAGCACATATAAACATAATTAGCTAGCACAAAAATCTAATAATCTAATAGCGCATCATCATCATGATCAAATTTAAAAAAATGCAAGCATTGCAATCTAACATCATCACCACACACACCCTCAAATTAATATACATCTCATGTCAAAAAACTGCTATCACATACACATCTATCTGCAAGCACATTAAATGAACATATATAACATGACCTAACAATATACACATCAACAAAAACATATAAATTAAGTGCATAAACATGAAAAAAAAATGCACCATACACACACACACACACAAAAACAAGTCAAACAACTACATCAAGTCAAATAAATACTATCAAATATCTGATACAACAGACATAATAGTTGTAGCCTATTTTGTAGCAGAAGTAGATGGATGGTCAACTACTCCCTCAACAATCCAACTATCAGGTGGAGGAGAATATGGATGGTTTTATCTCTCAAATGAAACATGAGGCACCTCTGCTAGTACTGGGATGTGATCATCAGACGAATGATGAGGACGTGTACTACCAGAAGGATCATCGACACCCTGACCATGATATAATGGGTAGTACTACCAGAATCATGATCACCACCCTCATCATCATGATTCAACGATATAGCACTATGTGAAGACTCATGTGATGTATATTCTACATGTCATGCATCCCTCCTCACTACTAGTAGCCTAGTAGTTCTGATGATATGACAAATAAGAGTCATCATATCATGTGGAAAGTCCCTCAAGAGCTCTAGGAGCCTAGGATCTTCCCTGATGTACCGATCCCTCATAAGGCAGAGTCCCTCCTCAAAAAATACTCTATACATTTGGTTGCACTAGTCCATCCTAAATCTGAGACCATCCTTATAGGCCTAGATTCCCATGCCCCTTTGCATCTGAGGATGTGTCTCACCCTGTTAGGAATCACCCATCTGTACATCTAATCCCTACCGTGGGGGAGGATGCATGTCCCTAATGGATGTACCGAAGTATACAAAATATAAAGTACACAACAATAATTAGACAATTTCATTAAAAAATTTAATAAAACAAGTTAAAGAACATGCTACGATTAAAAAAAAAAAAAAAACCTAGATTAATTTAAATAAAACACTAATCTTACCTCTATCATCTGTAAGCTCATCTGCTCAGAAGAGGATGATGGGAAATTATCTCCAATCCATCCCCATGTATGGACACGACAACAAGATTAGCATGTGGTCATGCTCATTGGAAGTAGCGCCAATGCTTGGGCAGAAATCCTAGTTGGATACTTTGGTAGGCACCTCTTGGGAATCATCTTGCCCCACATGCACATCTGCACATCATTCATTCACCTATAAGCATGGTGGTAAAATGTAGGCCTCATCTCTATAACTATCTCAAAAAATAAAATAAAAATAATCTGAAGCGAAAGGGAATTTTGTCCTCCTATGTATCATCAAATGACATCTATATAAAGCCCTACAAAAATGCCTCAAAAAATGGTATACCATGTGATACATCATGACGTCTACATCAAATAATCGACATAAAAAAAAGAGGGAAACTAATACGCTACCTATCACTAGTATACTGTGCAATGGTTGTCACTAATAATGAGAGGCACCTAAGCTCCTGTGAAAAAAAAGAAGCAACCTGTAGCTACCCACCACGCATCTGAAAATTTGTTGGACAGTAGAAAATATTACTCTTTGCTACAACCCCAAGGGGAACATTAGGGAACTCAGGAAAATCCTCCCCTTTCCTAGATAGGTTAGTGATAAAATATATGTCCTCCTCAGAGGGCATGTAATACGTGTGAGGACAAACATGGAAAGATTTTTGGTGGACATTCCACTGATGGATCAGTTGTGTGAACAAGCCAAAGTGTGCCTTCAGGGATATAGCCTCCTCATAACTTAAGGAGGCATACATTCCTTAAGAGTGCTTGGGTCACTGCGTTAATAGGGAGAGGGTATAAATCCCTCTCCCTCTCTTGTGCCTCCCATGGTCAGACCACATTGTGTTGATTTGTCATTTGCTCTTGCTCCTACTACTGCTCCCTCTATTGACATCTATGCTACATGATTGACATATAAAATATATCAACCTCATACATAAAATGAAATTTTTTTTATTAATGAAATTTTTTTCATAAATATGGACACATAACGTTCAATTAAAAAGAAAAAAAATCATCCTCAGTTTGCCCAAAAAATAGTAATGTGTTGGCTCCGTTCACTATCGAACATAACAACACTAACAATAGTGAGTATATACATATGCGGCACTTCTTTTGATTAAAATACATACACTTTCAGTGAATTCCGTTGAGACAACCTTACGCACCAGTGCTACATATAACATTTTTGTACCAGTACAGAATGTTCAAGTTATCGAATGCAGCAAGATATTTTTTTTAATGTTATGTGTGTGGTGCATTTGGTAAATATAAACGCACTAGGAGTAAGCTAAATATGAATGCATCGACGTTCAATTTATAGCTTTCTCTAATGTGTTGTAATTTACGAAATACACTAACAACAAAGCAGTGCATTAGGTTCACACGTTGAATTTCAGTACACCCTGTAAATTTATAGGGTGCACCACTATTGGTGCGAGCCTAACATTTTGAATGCACCGCACAGGGGAAGAAAAAAAAAACAGTGGATTTTTGGACCTATTTTTCAATTCTAATCTGCTAAAAAATTAAATTAGAGATAAACATATACATTACCTAGAAATTTGGTCATCGAGGAGGCATAATTAACACGTGAATGAGAAAGACAAATTCACCACCGTGTCAGAAAATTGGAAATCCAGGCACTGAGAATGGTACAAAAGGATGGTGAGCAAGAGAAACATAGAGAGTAGGGAATGTACATGAGGCAAGAGTGGCATCGATGCTTCGGACCTCTACAACACTATAAATAGAAAAAAATGAAATTGACAGCTGGTAGGTTTCTATATTTAACCCTCCTTTGGTGCATTATTATAACAACATGCTGGAAATGTTGTCATTGATGGAAAAGGAGATGGAAAAGGAGGAGCACATGAAACAGCAACAAGGCAGCAGAGAGGTAGCAGAGGCAGAAAAATAGAGCAGCAGAGTTACCAAAGAAGCAGAGAGCTATTCAAGGTGTAGAGTAGTGAGGATAGAAGGAGGGCCATTGATGTTGAAAAGCGGTCCGAAGTGAAAATCTGTAGAGACTGAGTACTGTAGAAGAGGGCCACGAAATTGAAGTATCACAGTATTACATGTGCATCGGTTAAAGGTCTATTTGTATTTCCAGTGATGAGAGCGCAGGTCTGTTTGATTCTTATGGATGGGGTTTTGAATAGCCTATGGTGATTATTTTGTAATTATAACGGCGGAACAATATCATTGAATCACATTAGAAAGAAACAAAACTGTATAACCCTGTGTGATGGAACTCGATGATTAACTGTGTACATATAATTCTGTGAGTTGGGGTTTGATTGCACTCTGTGCATCCTTGTATAAATTAGTAGTCATGATAATGTTATTGGTCAAATTAGTGACTCTGTGTGACTTGTATCTATTTGAGTCCTGTGCATCTGTCGTGTGCAATGAAATTGGAGGAATTGATCACAAAATGGATCGATTCCATCAAAGGATGGACTTGGGTGTTGAACACTTAGCCCTGGACTTGTTAAGATGTGTGATTAATATCTACAATTTCGTATCCACTAGCCTGGTGATATATATAGGGGTCGGATGCATTTTGGATTGAAATAAAAGTAGGAAATCACTGTATGGTTGAGAAGGGATTCGGCCCTTTATTATCCCCTGAGTTACTATGGAGGAATTAAGTTAATTCTCTCTGCGCGAAGAACCAATTTTTGGCCCTTGAGCTTCATTGAGTCGGAATTTTAATCCAAGCCTCTGTGTGAATTAGTTGCATGCCATACCGTATAGAGAGGTTCTAACCTTTTATTGAGGGTATAAGAGAGCTAAATTTTGATATTGAATACATTCAAGTCCATGTTAAATTCTGTGTGAAGGAGTGAAGGCATAGCGAGGCGCAAGGATGGAACTGGGAAGAAAAGAGGCAGAACCATGAATAAGGAATAGTAAAACTGGAGTTTGGAAGACTGACAGTATCGTGCAATTCAAAAGTGGTAAGAGAAATCGCTCAAAAAAATGCGATGCCACAAACTGGATGACACGTGTCCATAAGCAGTTTTTAAAACCCACTCACATCGTGTAATTTTCATGTGTTAACCCTCGGCCCTAGAAAAAATGTGATATGTGCTATAGTCATCTGATCTGGAGCAGAGGAAATCCAACAGTCGATGTATCGCATGATGGACGAAGATTAGTGGCAAGGTACATATAGTTGCTATGGGCCTGAGTGTTGTTACATGGAATTTTTAGTTTTAATATATGGTCTGAAGGTAAGTTATATGCCCGTGAGTACCACATGTAGATTAGATTTTATAACCAAGTCGAATGTTAATATAACATAATGGAACTGATGTGGGGCCGAACGTAGACTTTGTTGAGGTTTAAATGTTAAATGGGTCGGAGTTAATAACCAATGGATTTTAATGTTGGCAGAGTCTTCACATAAAGCCTAAGGTTTATTAGAGGTTTCTTAACACTTGAGTTAGGGAATATATATATATATATATATATATATATTACATTGGTATGAGATGACGAAACCATAGGATATGGAGTTTGGTCGATAGCGCGGTGAATGCTTATATATATATATCTGTGTGTGTGTGTGTGTGTGTGTGTGTGTGCATGTAGTGCTTTATCACATAAGAAAGGTTTTTATGTGTTAACCAAAGTTTGTGCGTTGGGCATATAATAATATTGGGCCTTCATAAACATTCAGATATTGAGTTGAGCTCCATCTGGGCGAAAAATTTTGAGTTAATGAAAATATGTTTACCATAATACTTGGGCACATAATGCGTGGATTGGAATGCCGTGACAAAAGGTTTATTTTGGGTCTTTTAAAACAGATTTTGAAGTCAGCATATGAAATATAATGTGGCCTATTGTAATTTTCCCTTATACTCAGATTGAAAATGATTTTTAAAAGAGCTTCTGCAATGAGCAGGAATTGCCCAGGTCAGAGATTGCAATTGGGTTGAATGGTTTTGATAACCATCAGATGTGAAAAGAAAAGCCTCCACATACATCTATTTAATTTATAGCGTAGGGAAAATGAATGGAGAGGCATTTTTATATGCACAAGACTTTGAGAGTTATTGGGGAACTAAACTAGAAAAACTGTTATATATATAGAAGATACACAATTGCAGTAAATAGGTGAATATGCATAGGAATGAAAATGCAGGCTTGACAGGTGTACATACACAGAAAGTAGGAGGGTATGCAGAAACTGAAAAAGTCACAGGGCATTTCATAGGCATGGTGAACAAAGGTATGCAGAACAGTTACTTAACAGTAGCAGAAAAGACAAAACCAGCAAAACCAAAAGCCAAAAAAGGGGCTGAGTGAAATTAATGTGTGTAACTGAAATTGTGAATGTAAATGTTTTAATTGACTTTATATTGTTTGTGATGCATTAGCAAGTCTCTGGAGGAAAACAAAAATCCCACTATAATATTGAAATTAGTACATATTGTTATATTTTTTTCTGAATGAGCTGGTAAAAGAAATGAGAAGGCATAAGTCAAAGAGGCATGGCATTCCATTTCAAATTCCCTGAGGAATGCTAACATTCATAAGGAAATCTCTATAAATAATATCTCATAGATATGCATAGAGAGGTTAGAGAATGAAAAAATGAAGTAGTGAGGCAGAGAATGAGGAGCTGATAGAGAATCTGAGAAAATGCAGAGATGATGCAGGGCAGATATGAAGGCTGGTGCACAACAGTGAAGATGGTATACAATAGAGCTGATATCCAGGTAAATCAGCAAGTGGGTTTTTAAAGAGTGAGGAAGTTGGAGCTTCCCTATCAAGTTGTAGCTTGATAGATGTCAATTGTAGCTAACTGAGGTAGGAGCCTCCTGTAGGTTGTAGCCTGCAGAAAATAGAGGAAGTTGGTGCTTCCATATCAAGTTGTAGCTTGATAGAAGTCAGTTGTAGATGACTGAGGTTGGAGCCTCCTGTAGGTTGGTGGTTGCAGAAAATTGATGGGAGTTGGAGCTTCCTTGCAAGTTGTAGCTTGCAGAACTGAGGTTGGAGCCTCCTGTAGGTTGGTGCCTGCAAAAAATTGATGGGAGTTGGAGCTTCCTTGCAATTTGTAGCTTGCAGAATTGAGGTAGGAGCCTCCTGTGGGTTGGAGCCTACAAAACATTAGTGGTGAGAGGGAGTTGGAGCTTGCCTTTGCATCACAACAATAATAAGATGTGGTTTTCTCCCTTTATGGGTTTCCACTTATATCTGGTGTCTATGTGCATGATGTCTATGTGTTGATATGATATATCTATTCTGCTTAATACTTGTTGCTCACATATTAAGACTACTGGTACATTATCTAATCTGCTTATTAATTGCTGCTCACAAATAAAGATTTCTCACATATTATGTTGATGATGAAATGAAGGTGTTAATAAAGTTTAATGAAAATTTTTAAAAGTCCATGAATGTGATAAACTGATTCAACCCCCCTCTTAGTTTATGTAACGGTTCAACAATTGGTATCAGAGCAGGTTCCTTTGGAGTAAGCCTAATAGCTTGAAGGAGATCTGGTTGAGTCATGGAATATCAAAAGGTACCTGTGTTAAGTACAAAAAACTTTTCTGAATGGAGAGATAAGGTTAAAACAGGTTTAATGGATTATGAACCTGAGGTATGGAAACTTGTATGTGATGGTTACTACACAGGCTCTTCCTCGGTGCAAGAACAACATAGGAATTCCAAGGAAAAATGTGTGATATTCAATAGTCTTCATAACAAGGATCTTGAGTTAATAATGGATTTAACCTCTGCAAAATAAATCTGGGATAGATTGCATTTGATGCATGGAGTAGACACTAAGGACTTCATTTTCAATAAGGATAAGAGAATTAAGAAGAAGAAAAATCCATGTCAATAAGAAAATGTTCAATCAAATGAGGTACTTGCTAGTGTGAATGGAAGTAAGAACCATGAAGAAATTGCAGCTGAGGAAAAAGCCAAACTTGACACAACCTTGACTGAAATAGAAAGATTGAAGAATGAAAACAAATATCTGAATACATTTGTGCAAATATGTGATGAGAAATAATATGAAGTTAAGAAATAAATTGTTAGCCCGAAGACACAACTTCAAGAAGCAAAGAAAGTAGAAGACACTCTGCTGCAACAAATGAGAGAGAAAATTCTGGAATGTGAGAAATTGGAAGAAGAAGTAGTGAGCCTGAGAAAGAAATTAGAAAAGGCCCAAAGAGAATTATTAATGAATACTCCTCAAATGAAAAGCTCTGGATCGTTGGACCAAATTCTAAATGCTCAAAGGTCTCCTCTCATAAAGACTGGGATAGGCTATGAAGGAGAAAACAGTAAGTCCAAGGTAGAAGATCATATTTTTAAAGGCTGTAAAGGATAATGA
This sequence comes from Pinus albicaulis, assembly GCA_034641835.2. Lineage (NCBI taxonomy): Eukaryota > Viridiplantae > Streptophyta > Pinopsida > Pinales > Pinaceae > Pinus > Pinus albicaulis. The sequence continues at coordinate 35,308 of JAXQQM020058435.1, read as the reverse complement.
AGCAGCTCAAAAGATTCCTACAGGAGTAGAAGCTAGCAAGAACAAGATTTGTGAAGAAACAAACAAAAACAAGAAGCAACATGAAAGGATAGATAATGAAAGGATGAAACAGTTAGCTGAAAAAGGCTCATACACTCTTGATTACGAAGTGAATAAATTTGGAAGATGTCAAAGGATTTTCTTTCCTCCTATGAAAAATATCACATGTTTTTCTTGTCATAAACCAGGACATATTGCAGCACAATGTAAGACAAGGCATATCAACTTCAACCAGCAAAAGATGCAACAAATGAGAAGACTACCTCAAGCAAGCAAATGGATAAGACAATCTTTCACCAGGTACACAAATCACTTCCATGGCTACTGTTATGCATGCATTGAATTTGGAAATAAATCTGTTGAATGTAAATTATGTTAAAAAATGGGAACAAAGTATTATACATCAACTCAAATGTACTTTGATAAAATAAGATTTTATGTATGCCTCAAGCTTGGTCACAAAGCAAAAGACTGTAATCTGCCATATACATTAAAGAGCTCTAGACAGATGAAGGAATAAAATAAAATAAAACAAAACTATGAACCAAAAATAAGTGCAGACATTATGAAGAACCCCAATAAAGTATGGAAGGAAAAGAGAAAGGGGGAGCCTGTTACATCAATAACATAATGAATCTGTCATAGTCTCAGGGGGAGCTGCTCTAGGGAGAAAAGAAAATATCCAACCAGTGATAAATATGAAGCAACATCCGGGGGGGAGAGCAGTTCATAAATAGTCCCCACAAAAGTAGGCTAAGAAGAGCTCCATGAAATTAGAACAACCATAAGATCAGGAAGTGAAAGGGCAATTACTCTAACAGAGAACCATAGAGGAAGAAGAAAACCTGAAGCACTCCATAGCCAACAGATTGATGGAAGAAGAGAAGGCAAAAAGAAGCCATGGTAGTAGAAAGAAGACATTAGCACCTTAAATGATGATCACATTGTGCATCATACTGCTTGAATTAACAATGAATTACTTTAAGAAGAATGAGTAAGAAAAGTGCCTATCATCATTATTTAATTACTTCATTCATATATGAAAAGTCCCCTTGGAGGAGTGCAGCTAAGTAAGTGATAAATCTTTAAGTGATCTGCCCATGAAGATTCATAGTATAGAAATTGAAGATGTCCTTCTAAATATTATTATGTCAGAATAGTTGAAAGTGTATATAAAGCAGCAATGATTCTGGAGCAGTCCAAGAAAGGAAAATGAAGTGACATTCTTTTAAACCAGAATGACAAAATAAGAAAAAGGTTAATGATGCCAAGATCAGATTCAATATATTGATGATTGTTGTTGAAAACAATGGAGAGCCCAATAGTAGAAACTATGAAGGTTATCTTGATTATGGGTTAATGTGCAAACTGAAGTGAAATCTCCGCATGGTTTATCAAAGTAGTATCAATTGGTATTAAGGTACAAGAAGCATACCTATCAACAGAATACTAGGTGTTATCAGTGGAGCAGCAGTATCGTACAGGTCCTCAGGATCAAAGGATTATGGAAAAAGTACATCAAGGTAAAATTCCCAGCGTTATCTGCATTCAGCATGAAAAGAAGTTAGTACATATATATCTTCAAGGCCTCTTCCTTAAGATCAACCATAAAACTGTGTGAAGTATGGTTGCTGAGTTTTCAATTAAACATCTTGAATATGCTTTTGTGGAATATCATCATGATAGAAAAGTCAAAGTATCTGAAGCTTAAAGGACTAGTTGTGATTACCATTTGAAGCTCAAAATCCTTTTATTAATTCATCTAAATCCTTCTTCAGCACAAGGGATTTGCTGGTAATTCTGCTTTAAAGAGAGATTGATCATTGACATACATACCCCCTATGTCATAAAGAAAATTGCATGATTAATAAGTAAGAATGACAAATACATTGAATGTATCTCACCTCGTGGGTTTTTTTTGAAAATAAATTGTACAAGTAGGAAAGTCATTTGATCTCTCATATTGAAATACATTGCCTATTCTCATAACAAACTGTAAGCTTTGGTTTGATTCATTGTTCACTTCAACAACAAGGACCTTTCAGTATTTAAGTGTAATATCCCTGTCAACAGTCTAGCATAGATCACCAACGACAGGCAGTACAGGTGAACAACGGAAATAAAAGATATATTGGCATTATCACAATTGAACAGATGAGTACTATAGATGCGCATTGTAGAAAAAGACTTACTCCATCTACAACCCTCCTCAATAGATATGCATCGTAGATGAAGATTATAATATAGACTGAAGTATAACTTAAGCAAGCTTTATATGTCACATGGAGCATTCACAATCATTAAGTATTAATCAAATGATGCATCTCTGATTATATAAGTCTGATTATATAAGGTTGTCATCACCTACACTCTATACAAGTGAAAGGAGTATGTACCTTGGGATTGTATCAACATATTGTGTATATACAAGCTCAATAAATCTCAAAAGTGTTCTCTCAGCACCAGTTTGGAGCAGCAGGGTACAAAGTCAAAAGAAGAAGGGCCTAAACACAACTCAGAGAGAGGAAATGCAAAGATAGATTCTACAATGTGAGATGTGCAACCCTTTTCCATTGATTTCAAAGGGGGAGGAAAATCAAGCAAAAGAAGCTAGGAAGAGGAAGACTTAGAGGAAGCATTGGATTATTGGTGGATGTGTTTCCATCAATGCCAAAGGGGGAGACTGTTGAAAATTTTGTCATTCATGGCAAAGAAGATGGCAAAGGAGGAGCACCTAAAACAAAAACAAGGCAGTAGAGAGGTAGAAGAGGTAGCAAAAGAGAGCAGCAGAGCTAGCAAAGAAGCAGAGAGCTATTCAAGGTGCAGAGTAGTGAGGACAGAAGGAGGGCCATTGATTTTGAAAAGGGGTCTGGAGTGAAAATCTATAGAGATAGATTATTGTAGCAGAGGCCCATGAAATTGAAGTATTACAGTATTACATGTGCATCGGTTAAAGGTCTGATTGCATTTCCAGTGATGAGAGCGCAGGTCTGTTTGATTATTATGGATGGGTTTTTGAATAGCCTATGGTGATTCCATTGTAATTATAATGGTGGAAGAGTATCATTGAATCACATTAGAAAGCCACAAAACTGTATAACCCTATGTGATGGAACTCGATGATTAACTGTGTGCATAGAATTCTGTGATTTGGGGTTTGATTGCACTCTGTGCATCCTTGCAGAAATCGGTAGTCATGATAATGTTATTGGTAGAATTACTGACTCTATGTGACTTGTATCTATTTGAGTCCTGTGCATGTGTTCTGTGCAATGAAATTGGAGGAATCGATCACAGAATGGATCGATTCCATCAAAGGATGGACTTGGGCTTTGAACACTTAGTCCTGGACTTGGAAATTCAAAAGGGGGAGACTATTGGAAATGTTGTCATTGATGGCAAAGGAGGAGCACCTAAAACAACAACAAGGCAGCAGAGAGGTAGCAGAGGCATCAAAAGAGAGCAGCAGAGTTAGCAAAGAAGAAGAGAGTTATTCAAGGTGTAGAGTAGTGAGGACAGAAGGAGGGCCATTGATTTGGAAAAGGGTTCTGGAGTGAAAATTTGTAGAGACAGAGTAGTGTAGCAGAGGGCCATGAAATAAAAGTATTATAGTATTACATGTGCATCGGTTAAAGGTCTGTTTGTATTTCCAGTGATGAGAGCACAGGGCTGTTTGATTCTTATGGCTGGGGTTTTGAATAGCCTATGGTGATTCCGTTGTAATTATAATGGTGGAACAGTATCATTGAATCACATTAGAAAGCCACAAAACTGTATAACCCTATGTGATGGAACTCGATAATTAACTGTGTGCATAGAATTCTGTGAGTTGGGGTTTATTTTCACTCTATGCATCCTTGTAGAAATCGGCAGTCATGATAATGTTGTTGGCCGAATTAGTGACTCTATGTGACTTGTATATATTGGAGTCCTGTGCATGTGTCGTGTGCAATGAAATTGGAGGAATCGATCACATAATGGATCGATTCCATCAAAGGATGGACTTGGGTATCGAACACTTAGTCTTGGACTTGTTAAGATGCGTGATTAATATCTGCAATTTCGTATCCACTGGCTTGGTGATATATATAGGGTTTGGATGCATTCTGGATTGAATTAAAAGTAGGAAATCACGGTATGGTTGAGAAGAGATTCGACCCTTTATTATTCCCTGAGTTATTATGGAGGAATTAAGTTAATTCTTTCTGTGCGAAGAACCAATTTTTGGACCTTGAGCTTCATTGAGTTGGAATTTTTATCCAAGCCTCTGTGTGAATTAGTTGCACACCATACCATATAGAGAGGTTCTGACCTTTTATTGAGGGTATAAGAGAGCTAACTTTTGATATTGAATACATTCAAGTCCATGTTAAATTCTGTGTGAAGGAGTGACAGCATAGCGAGGCGTAAGGAAGGAACCGTGAAGAAAAGAGGCGGAACCATGAATAAGGAATAGTAAAACCAGAGTTTGGAAGACCGGCAGTATAACGCAATTCAAAAGTGGTAAGCAAAATCACTCAAAAAAATGTGATGCCACAAACTGGATGACACGTGTCCATAAGCGGTTTTTAAAACCCACTCACATCATGTAATTTTCATGTGTTAACCCTCGGCCCTAGAAAAAATACGACATGTGCTATAGTCCTTCGATCTGGAGTGGAGGAAATCCAACGGTCGATGTATCGTGCGATGGAAGAAGATTAGTGGCAAGGTAGGTATAGTTGTTGTGGACCCAAGTGTCGTTACATGGATTTTTGAGTTTTAATATATGGTCTGAAGGTAAGTTATATGCCAGTGAGTACCACATGTAGATTGGATTTCATAACCAAGTCAAACGTTAATATAACATAATGGAAATTATGTGGGGCCAAACGTAGTCTGTGTTGAGGTTTAAATTTTAAATGGGTCAGAGTTAATAACCAATGGATTTTAATGTTGGCGGAGTCTTCACATAAAGCCTAAGGTTTATTAAAGGGTTCTTAACACTTGATTTAGGGAATATATATATATATATATATATATATATATATATATATATATATATATATATATATATATATATATATATATATATATCTGTGTGTGTGTGTGTGTGTGTGTGTGTGTGTGTTGATATATATATATATATATATATAGATATGTGCATGTAGTGCTTTAGCACATAAGAAAGGTTTTTATTTGTTAACCAAAGTTTGTGCGTTGGGCATATAAGAAACTACATCTGCTAGGATTAAACTGTCTAGCAGATTTCTTCACTACACTCTAAGACAGAAATTGAAAAACAGTCAAGCCAGGATTAGACTGTCTGGCTTGCTGGACTTTGTAGCAATTGAAACAACTAACTACATGCTCACAGACTGAGCTTTATTGAGCTTTTCCTACCTACCCTACTCTAACTGGAATATTTACAGACTAGCTCACAAACAATGTCTTCCAATGCAACCAGTCCATCGAAATTGATCCCATATTTGGTCCTTCTTGCCTTGCTCCTGCTCCTTGAGCGAGCTAGATAGGCAGGGCATCTCCACTCTTTTTGTTCCATAATACTTGACTTTGAAAAATTTTCTTTCCGTTTGCAACATGCGCTCCATAGACCTGATCCTTCTTCAAATGTTTCAGGAAATGTACATAAGGATGATGAAATGATATACGGGAAATGAATATCGGCAAACGGCTTCAACTGGGATTTTATCTTCTTCAACTGGATGGAGAAGAAAACTCTCTTGAGAAAGAATGTCTCCTTCGTTTTCTGAACTGGAGGACTCATCGTATATTGCAGCTAAGTCCTTTTCGAGCTCAGATATGTTCTGCTCTAATGTGCTAGGCTCCATGAAAAGATCTATGTATTCTTGAGCAGTGGTTTGTTCCATTTCTTCCTCTTTTTCAAGAGAAGGCTCATCATTTTCATCTTGCTCAAGAATCTCTTCTTTGCTCTCTTCCTCATCTTCTAAAAAGGAAGGCTGCTGGTTTCCAATCTCATTGATGATATGTAGTAAAGAAGAATGAAGATTCAAAGAATCTTCATCTGCTATTATACTGACACAGCTCTCCCCATCAGTGTCGTAAATAGGTTGGCTCTACCAAGTTAACCATCCTATACGCTCAGCAGGTCTTTCTTCGTCCTGATCCTCAGAGGAGATTTCCGGATCTGTATCATCAAACTCAGGAGATGAAGGAGTGTGTACTCTTTAAAATATTTCTGAGGTGGACTGCTGATTTAATATCTGATCAATCTCCTCTTCTATAAAAAGAGGGGTTTCCCTCTCATTATGGATAGAAGAACAACAATCTTCTTTTTCTTGTGTTAGCTGATTTGGAGGCGGGGTGTTTACTTGAGCCTCTTCTTCCCCATCAGATTCTGTCTCTTCTATGTGGTCTCTTGTTTCCTCAAGGCAGCGTTCCCTATTAGCTTTTGCTCTTAGGTCGTGATACTCTCTTATCAGCATAATACAAGATATAGGTAAGCAATGAGGCAGTTCCTGATCGCTTTCCTCCTCATCTTCCATGGGCTTCCAAGCATCGTACGTGTCTTGCTCATTATCCACGTCTTGAGTTTGTTCTTGTTCTGGAAGAGGCAGGGGCTGCTCTAAATAATCCTCATCTGCATTCATATTAGCCATATACATCTCCTGCACTCTATCAAATGTTTTCATTAATTCATATAATTGATCATACAAAGCATCTAGCTTTGTATTGGTATCCATGTTTGGATCCATGTTTCTGCAAAGATGGTCACTGGATCTTCTCAACCAGCTCAGAGTCTTCTACCAGTGGAGTCATTTGGTATTTTGAGAACTGTGGAGTCACCAGGTGGATGATTTAAGATCTTACTGTCCACCACAGTGATTTACCAAATCAAAGCCATTTGTCTCTTCCCCAGCGGAGTCGAGACTGCAAGTAAATTATTCTAATAAACGAATGTGGAGTCGCCAAGGTGAGGGATCTACAACTCTCAACTCTCTGTGCTCACCTACTTAAAGAGTGAATAAGGTTTTGTCGAGGCCCGTGGATTCTTATTTTCTTAACTTCGGTCCCCGGCAATGGCACCAAAAAGATGTTGTCAACAATTATTGTCTACCCTAGAGACAGCCTAGATTTGTTATAGACCAGTGCCTAGGACATCTTAGCATAGAAGGAGGCATATGATAAAACTGGGTTGTCAATCCCAAGGATCTCCTACTATCTCTTGTTAAACAAGAATATTGATTGAAAATGGGACCAGCAATCACAGAAACTGTCACAGGGAAAGTAATTTTGCAGAGGCATAATGCAAAGCTCAAATATTAAAACATCAGACATCTAAGAGAAAATTTACTGTAAAGAGGGCCGGTTCAAATAATATGCCACGGAAATCAAATCTCAGAAAGTGCATGTAGGGAAAGAAACATAAGAGGATATTAGTTAACTTTGGTCTGATACCCAGATACACAACAGAACCACATATGGGCTTAGCATTCTAAGAATCCATACATGACAATGGCGTTTTAAAAGCACCCTCCCTAAGCAACTAATATAGAAGAAAAGTGGATGAAATGAATACGAAATAGTATATCATGCCTGAGCCTATTTAAAGCGCTAGACTGATCCAAATACAGGCATCAACTAGGATGAATCCTTATCTAAAATCAGTGAGCCACTCGCATTCCAGTAACATGATACGAGAAGATGCATGAAATGGAAAATTGTATTAAACTTGTAAGAGAAGTTTACATACTGTGAGATATTAAAGACCAGAATCCTCTAAACAGGTAGAAATCCTCCTCACTGAGACCCTACGGGCTCTGAGCCTCAATACAAAAGCTTTACAAAATGTATACCAAAATGGCTTTCATAGCACAATTTTCTGATAAAAGTCTGGAACCTATTTTTATCCTTGGATCTTTCTTATATAGACTCCTTCTTAACTCAGCGAGAAGATATTTTTGGGAAAAATATCTCCCTCGCATAACCAAAATTTGTTAAAGGTCCTTATCAGAATAACAGAATTCATGATGAGGAACAAAGGCCTCTCATCATGGACAGTCAGGCACTCGGCTGTTTTTAAAACAGAAAATTAAACAATAGGCTGGTAAAAGGTAAAATGCTGGAGTGGAGCATGAAGCCCAGTTGAAACTTAAAAAGTAACTAATTCAGTAAAATGTAAAAAGGCCACTGAGGCCGAATCATGAGTTGACAATTCTTCACAGGTGTGGAAGGATCGAGGCAGTTGCTGATGCTGGTGGTGGGATGTTCGCATATGAGCTGGCAATCTGTTTGGCGAGCTGAGTGCATCTTTACCGGCTGTCAGCTGGAGGGTATTGTTTTCTGTGCTGGGTACCCTCTGCCTTCTAACATTTGAATTAAGGCTCGAGACATTGAATGCTGATTGCTGAATCTCTCTATCTTTCACTGATATTTTTTATCCTTGCCATTAACTCTCCACCTGCTCGATATTGTGCATCTGAATAATTTTTGGAGGGTTCGGCAGATTTTTACTCTGCTTTTTTTAATGGAAGTCTTATCAGCATATCTTCCCGAATCCTTGCTTCATAATTATGTCTCATATAAACGGTCCTTTGGATTGTACTCAACTTTTGTAATGGAGGCTGGGAAATATGGCAATTTTCCGCCGCTGTATCCCTGCAAAAATCCGCAAATTCGTTAAGAAAACCATGCGTACGAGGGTGATTATGGAGGACGGGAGAAAAATGGCGCGGCGGTGGTGGGACCTGGCCGGAGGCAGAAATGCATATAAAACGTCAGAATTTTAATGCAAATTGCAACTTTGGACTATGGAGGAAATACATGGGAAAAGCAGTGAAATGTGATGGAATGGACAAAATGAAAGGCCGTACGAGGCGAGGCCCAATACGGAAATCGCAAATCGCAAAGGCGGAAAGCGTGATGGCGAAAAGTGGCATGAATGCGATTTGTGATGGATGCGATTTGCGACGGATCGCAAATCGCAAAGGCGGAAAGTGCAATGGCGGACAGTGGCGCCAAACAGAAATCTGCGCTTGCGATGTTGCGATGGGGCGATCGAAGGGAAATGCGATGGGTAATCGCATCGCAAATGTTTGCGATGCAATCAAATCGCATCGCAAATATTTGCGATGGATCAATCGAATACATATAATGAAACTGCGATATGCGATAAGTGCGATCTGCGATGAGCGCCTTAAGGGGCAGCGCTCGGTCACAGCGCTCGTTTACAAGGGGACAATAGCTAAAGGGGCTAGGGCCTTAATATAATGTTTGAAGTGGGTTTTGGCCCAAAAAAAAAAGCGGGGGGAAGGGGAAAAACGGGGAGTTTTGCAGAGATACCAGGGGTAAGAAGAGGCCTTTTAAGCACGTATTTTTATGGATCGGTGAGGCTTGTTGACTCCAGAAAAGCAGAGGGAGAGGGATTAAAGAGCAGGGAATCATGAAAGGCTTCAAGGATGATGAATTTTTAGGAGGAATCCATTCTTTGAAAGCTTAAAGATAGCTTGACCCCTTGTTTGCTTGCCAAAAATTAGTAAGGGGCTAAGATGATCAACAGGTCAAGTGGTTACCTCTGGCTAAATGGTGGTATAACACTTCCTTACACACTGCAACAAAAATGACCCCATTTATGGCACTTTATGGGTATAATCCACCATACATCACATCATCTTTAAGAGAAAATGATGAGTTTCAAGCTTTGGAAGATCACATCTAGCATCAAAAACAAGTTCTCCAACTCTTAAAGGATAACCTAACTTTCGCACAAAATCGAATGAAACAACATGCATATCAACCTTGCAATGAAAGAAGTTTTGATGTAGGAAAGTGGGTATTTTTACTACTATAACCATACAAACAAATGTATTATTGCCAAATTACTACTGTCCTTACAAGGTGTTGCAAAATATTGGTACTATGACATACAAATTGGAGCTTCTGACATCTTCCCAAGTCCACCCAGTTTTTCATGGTTCATGCTTAAAGAAGGTTATAGGTGACAAACTCCCAGTTCAAACAATATTTCCAGAATCTGACGAGGAAGGAAAAATTATATTGGAACCTAAAGAATTCATGGAAAAAAAAACTTGAAAGCTACACAATCAATCAATTTCAGAGCATATCATAAAGTGGAAGAACTTACCCACTTAATATTCCACATGGGCGGATGATAATTTTATACAGAAGAATATATAACTACTCAAGCATTGAGGAAAAAACTTTTTTGAAGGACATGGGCATGTTAGGTCCCTATAATACTAATGTAACCCCTTATTTTTATTATTAGTGTAACCCCCTTATTGTTATTTTTGTGCCCATGTTGTCCCCATAGTGTTAATATTGTGCCCCATAGAACCCCACTATTGTTATTGTTGTGCCCTTACATTATTATTGTTATGTAGGCTCTGATTATACTGGAACCCCTTAGGCTCCTATATATATAAATTAGGTTTTTTTTCATTTGAATCATCCAATAATTATTCATTTATGTAATGTAAAGGAGGTTTCCCCTTTGAAGATGCTGATTTCTAGGTCGTTGATCTATCTTTTCTTATAGTTTTTGAGCTAGTTGCATAACAATTGTCATGTGTTTAATCATTTATGACAGCTACATGAAGTTTTGGAATGTCTCCAGGATTTTCGGCTTAAAATGTGCCTTAAATCCCATGGATGCAAGTACAAGTCTGGGAAATTGAGTCCCTATATGAATGCATGCCCATGTTGTGGGTGCATCCAAAGCCTCCAAGATGTACCTTTTCCCATATCAAGGGAGCGTCCAAGGGTTATTTTCAGTAAACGTCAGTCAAATTTAGGGATAAGTTAGTATAGTGGTTGGGATAACTTATAACAGTCCTATAGTAGGTACAGGGACTCTGTGTTATAGTTTTCTGCACCGTTTCCACTTCCTTAAATTCACCAAGGATGTTGAGTCTGCTCTTAACTTCCCTCAACTCATGTTTACCTTGGTTGGCTGGTTACTTAGGTAGATGTGAGGAGAGGTATAAATTACATGTGGTATCAGAGCGTGGTTGCACTTTCCTTTGGAAAATTCTAATGTTGTTAATATTATCATCGTTATGTATTCACGTCATTTGTGCATGTGTTTATCATGTTATGGTCTATGTACTAGTTATAGCTGCATGGTGTTCGTCATGGTGGTAGTGTTGTCTCCATGGAAAGGATGATGATTTTGTTGTAAATGTGTTGTCATGAGCATATGATTTTTTATACATGTAAGGTGTTTACATGTGTTCAATTCTGAATTGGTAAGGTTGAGGTTTTCATGCATGAGGTCATGGTGTGTAGTTGATCCGGCCGTGCATTAATGACTAGAATCTAACTAGAATGATTTTTATGCGCTGATACATCATGTTTTATAAGTCCATATGATGGTATGATTACGTTTATAAATGTATTATGTTGATTGGTTGATCTTTTAGATCAGATTTCCTCCATGAAATATGCTAAGGTACGTTGGTTTATTGTGATTTGCTTTAAGTTGACATGAGATTCCTTGTAGGAAGAAATAAAATATTGATAGAAAGATGGTAGACTACAAGGATTCCCCTTATGAATCCAATGAGAAACATGGTGTTGGGAATTCATATAATTTAGAAGATATACTAAGAATTTTTAAGGGTGAGATAAGGAGTTGTAATGCTGAAAATGACAAAATCATACAGGCACAAGAAAAACAAGTAGAAGTAAATGTGGTAATCCTTCAGAGTTTGTTAGATTTGCAGTGATATGGGCCACTTCGAAACAATTATGGACATGAATATGGGACTAATGGTGCATATGGTAGTAGGTCTCCCAGTGGTTACATGTTGAGTAGAGATAGTATATTCTTGGAAATTATGGATATGAGAGATGACAGCCATAGGTACCATTCTAGTTCTAGTTCTGACATGCCTCATGATCGTCATTGTTATCATATTTACAGGAGGAGCGACAGGGGATATTTTCTAGATAAGTTTAAGAAATAAAATCCACCTACCTTTGAGGAAGAGATGAAGAAACCATAGGATGTAGAGGCATGGTTTCTTGGTATGAGGAAATAATTCATATTTCATGATTATTCAAAAAATATGAAAGCCATAATAGCTACATTTAGTCTCAAAGGTAAAGTAGACATTTTGTGGGAATATGTGAAGAATGTCATGGGTATTAATGAAGAGGAGATAACTTGGAGTGAGTTCGAGAGGATATTCCAGACGAAGTATCTGCCAGAGAGGTACTATGATGCTACAGATAAAGATTTTTATGAGTTGCAGATGGGTTCCATGATAGATGATGAGTATACTAGCAGGTTTTTGGAGTTGTTGAGATATGTGCCTTACCTCAAGGAGGAAAAGGCCAAGGTTCATAGATTCATCAATGGCCTTCTAGTAGCATACAGAGACCAGATTGAGTTCTATGAGCCTATATAATTGGATGAGTCCATTCGAAATTTGAATCATTTTTATGAGCAGTGAAAACAAAAAGTTGAGCCTAAACGTGATTTGAAAGGAAATGAGAAAGCTAAAGGAATATGGCCACCAAAGCCGGAAAAACTGCAAGATTCAGGTGAGAAAGAAAACGTGGTTCCTTACAATAAGATAAATACAACTAGGAAGGGACTTGGGGAGCATCAGACTAGAGGCAATGGTAGAGCACCATTGCAGTGTTGGATATGTAGTAAGGATCATCGTAAGAGGGATTGTCTACAGTATCAGGGTGGTAGCCCCTATATCTATAGTGCACAGGAGGTGCAAAAAGTTGCGGATTTTGGTCATAACATTCCTCAGATTTATGTAGTTTTGGACAAAAAAAAAGTAGATCATCATGATCCTATCATTGAGATGGATGGTAAGCTTTGTGATCAATTTGTTTCTATTTTGATTGATCTCGGATCTAACTATAGTTATATTAATTCTGAATTAGCGGATAAGTGTGGTTTAAGAAAAGAAATGAACACAGAGTCTTGGTTAGTGCAGTTGGCTACAAGTACCAAGAAGAGAGTTCACCATTGGGTAAGAGCTTACAAATTTGAGTTAAATGGTATGCCTACAAAAACACACTTGAACATATTTCTGTTGCGATTATCTAACATGCTATTTGGTATGGATTGGTTATCCCTTCACATGATCAAGGTGGATTGTTATGAAAAATCCATTGAGTGCTTGGATAAAAATGGGGGACCAAGAGTCTTACAGTGAAATAAGAAAGCCACATCAGTTAGTATATTGATAGCCATGCAGGCCAAGCATAGTCACAGGAAATGGTGTTTTTTATTTGCAGTACATATCTCTAGCGACAAACGTAAGGAAGTTGAGAATGCATATGTTTTGACCAAGTATCTAGTTCTAAAACAGTTTCAGGATGTGTTTCCAACATATATTTCATATTTTCCACCTCACAGGTAAATAGTCTTTTCTATTGAGTTGGTACCAAGGGCAACACCAACATCAAAGGAACCTTACATGATGAGCGCACTTGATTTAGTAGAGTTAAATTGGTATCTAAAAGATATCCTTGATAATGGATACATTAGGCCAAGTGTGTCGCCTTGGGGCTCACCAGTGTTGTTCGTTTTGATGAAGGATGGTACTCTCAGACTATGCATTGATTATAGGCAGTTGAAAAAGGTGACCATCAAGAAAAGGTACCCATTACCAAGGATCGAGGATTTTTTTGATAAACTGAAGGAAGCAACAATGTTCTCTAAGATTGAATTGAGATTGAGATATCATCGAGTACATATCAAAGAAGAGGAAATCTACAAGACAACTTTTCGGACCATGTATGAGTTTGTTGTAATTCCATTTGGGTTGACTAATGCTCCAGCTACATTTATGTGTTTGATGAATAATGTGTTGCATCCTTATTTGGACAAGTTTGTGATTGTATTCATTGATGACACATTGGTATATTATAAGAATGAGAAAGAGAACGTCGAGCATTTGGCATCAATGTTGATATTTTTGAGAGAGAATTAGTTGTATGCTAAGCTCAATAAGTGAAAATTCTTGCAGACTGAGGTACATTACTTCAGACATGTTGTCTCCAAGGAGGGCATAGCAATAGGTCCAGAAAATGTAAGAGCCATCATGGAGTGGGAAAATCCTTGAAATTTAGATGAGATGAGATATTTTATGGGATTGGCAAGATATTACAGGAGGCTTATCAAGAAATTCTCACATATTTCTTATCTGATTACATCATTGAAGAGGAAAGGTAAGAAGTTTGAATGGACAGAGGAGTGTGACGTTAGTTTTGAACAAATTAAGTAGTTTTTTACACATTCTTCAGTGTTAAAGTCCGCATATCCAAACAAAGATTTTATGGTATGTACAAATGCTTGCAAGACATGACTTTGTGGATTCCTTATGCAAGATGGATAGTTGGTATGTTATGAGTCATAAAAATTGAATGAACATAAGCATAACTATCTGACGCATGATCTTGAGCTAGCATCGATCATACATGCATTGAATATGTGGAGGCACTATCTTCTTGGCAGGAAGCTTGTATTGATGAGCGATCACATTGGGTTGAGGTACTTGTTTTACCAACCAAATATAAGTTCCGAGAAAGTTATATGGTTAGCTATGATCAACGAGTCTGATTTTGAGTTCAAATATATCAAATATTAAGAGAACATGGTCGAATATGCCACTTAGCAGGTGGATATAGGTAAATCAAATTTCAACTATGAGCTCCTATGGGATAGATTTACACAATAACATCTTGTAGGAAGGTCAACATGATGTTAGGTATATGGAGCTTAGGCAAATATTGTAGCAGGGTATAGGTATGAGTATAGGAAATGGTACATGTACAGGTGTAGGTGTAAGGGATGTGGACTATCATCTCACAACATATGGATTGGTCAAGTTTAGAGATAGGATATATGCGCGAGATAGTAATAAGCTCAAGAAGGTGATCTTGAGGGAGTTTCATGTGAAACCATATTCAAGTCACCCCGGTTATTAGAAGACATTAACTGCAGTAAATAGATTCATTTATTGGTCAGATCTGAAGAGGGATGTAGTAGAGTTCGTGGCTAATTTTTTGGATTGTTAGTAGGTAAATTTGGAGTGTAGGCATCCAGGTGGTCTAATAAAACCTATTGCGATTCTGGAATGGAAATGGGAGGTAATTCACATGGAATTTATTACAGGTTTTTCGATGACAGTGAGACAACATGATTCAATAATGGTGGTTGTAGACAGGCTGACAAAGGTTGCACACTTTATTTCAGTGAATACTATGTATTCAGATAGGGATGTATCACTATGGTATTGCGGGCCTTTTGAGATCCTTGAGAAGATTGGACCAGTGGCCAATCGACTTGCTCTACCTCCAACAGTGAAAGTCCATGATGTGTTTCATGTTTCATTACTTAAAAGGTATATAAATGATTTTGATCATGTTTTTGATTGGTCTATATTGCAAGTTGATAAAGAAGGAGAATTCTAGTTGAAACCTTAGTGAATATTGTAGTGGAAGTAGCTCATGCTCAGGAAGAGAGCCATCAAGAAATTTAAAGTGCAGTGGAAGCACTTTGGGCCCGTGAAGCTACATGGGGGATGACAGATCAAATGCAAGCCATGTATCCTTCATTTTTTTCCAGTTGAGGAAATGTAGTTTTGGTTTTGTGTTTGTTATACATTTGGCATATGTTTTTGGTGATGTTTTGTTATATATACTTATGTGTATGGATATAAATATTTCCATGAGCTAAGTTATAAAGCTCCAATAATATGTATGGATGTTGTATGTTCATGTTATCATGGTCTTTGCTTTTGAGTAGGTTACTCATTTTAAATACTGCATCAAACTAAGCTATAAAGATCCATGAGAAATATGTTTTCTTTTTAGAGGTTTTGCTGAGGTTTAGGTGCAGTTTAAAACCAAAAATGGTGTTCCGCAAGGGGGAGGGTTCTGTAACAGACCCAGGCTAAAATTTCATGTAATAAAAGTTAATAAAGGAAAAGTAAGACCACAGTTAAGGGACACTTATTCCAAGTTGATGTTTGGACAAAGATATCCTAGTTGGAAACAATGGATATGTGTTATGTCTAAGGACAATTGGAAAAGGAAATGGCTAAGGCATTAAAGAGGGAAATTTTTTTTGGCACATTTATCTATGAAAAGAAATGAAATTAGGATAAAAGGAAGGCAAAAGGTCACAGGTTGCATGTGAGGAGGAAAAAGAAGGAAAATAATGGAAAATGAAGAAAACAGATGCCTCATTGATAAAAAGGCTTTTAAGGATCAGTTTATACCTTTTGTCAGTTTAGTTTTAGAGCTATCTCATTATTCTCTCTCTCTCTCACACATTCTTGGATACTTAGATTTTTCTTGGATCAATTCAGTGTTGTGAAAAGGAGGAGGAAGGCAAGAAAACGAAGGATAAGGAAATGAAAGGAAAGAAAAGATCAAGCAAGAGCATCAAGAATACTTGAAGGTAACATATTGCATGTGTGATTTCCTATATGGTTTGAACATGCATGGATTATGCATGTTGGTATTTGGTTCTCTTGATGTCTTTGGAATGTCATTTTGCCGAGTTTTAATAGTGGATTTAAGCCCTACCTTTCCTTTTTTTGGATGTCATGATGTGTTGGTATTTTGATCTCAGTTCGAGCTTTGTAATTACTCGATGGATTTCAGAATATGGGGCAGAGGTGGTCTCAGGTTCATTCCCAAAGCCTTAGGAATCCCTTGATCGGTTTCAGAGGGATACACGGTAAAGCCTGAGGGAGGTGTCTCACTTTAGGGTCTAGTGACCTAGGATTGGATTGCAGTAAATCCTGAGTGACAAGTAGATGTAAAATTCCTTAAGGATAGTGATGGATCTAAAACTTTCGTGATCCATAATGTAGATAAATTTCTTTTAGATTAATCACATCATTATTATTTGTTCGATGTTTCGAACCATCTAATGTGGTTCATCGTCAGGACAAGGTGAAGAAGGAAACCGATCTCCTTGAATAAATAGTAAGGATGCATCATTTCCCAGTGATAGTTGATAAAACTAGCCATTATTTGATTGGTTAGTTAATAAGTTATAATATTAAAAGTGTTTTTGGTTGTTAAGAAATATTAAAGAATAATTTATAATTTATAATTTTATAATTTAATAAAATTGATTGAATTATAGTTAATATAATTCAATCATTTTTATTAAATTCTAAAATTCTAAATTCTAAATTATTATTTAATAATATTTCTTAACAACTGAATTTTTTTTTAATATTATAACTTATTAGCTAAACAAGTCAAACAATGGCTAGTTTTTAATGGCTAATTTTATCAACTATACCGGAGCAATGCCGCATCCTTACTATTTTTTCAATAATATTGGTTTCCTTCTTCACCTTCTCCTAAGGATGAACCACATTAGATGGTTCAAAACTTTGACCAAATCCTAATGATGTAATTAATCCAAAAGACATTTATCTAGATAGTGATGGACTCTAGATGACGTTCCAAGTTCGGTTCGATTTTGTGATCGTAGCACCAGTTTTTGTGTGATCATGGTATGGTGAGGGGGAGGTGGTTTAACCTTTGGATTCCCTTGGTTATTTTTGGATTGGTTTATCCATGAGATCCCTCATTCATGCTTGGAATATGGCATGGGGGTGACTGGCTGAAGAGAGATTTGGCTCAGCCATGTCTATGGTCGGGTGGTACGTGGAAGTCGTAATCATGGTCAGTTACTGCCTATGTTTAATGGAAGCTAAGTTCCCTTGATTTTTTACTTATTAATGTGTGGATTTAATGTTTTTTATCTCACTTTTATTTCCATGGTTTTATGTTAGTTATAAGCACGTTTAAATGACTGGTTCATGTCATGGTTATTTCATGTATTTACTTGTAATTGTTAAAATGATGGATGAAATACCTAATTGATGCCATATTTGTTCAAGGAAGAGGGTGATGATCCTTCTTGAAATTTCTCATAAGGGTTTTCACTCATTCATGCTTTGTCTTATATCCTAGACCTATAGATTTCATTCATGCCAAGTGTTTGACAGAATGTTAGTCCGACTTGGGGATGGTTAGGCCTAGTATTATAGTCAATTTTTGGTTATTTGGCACTATCATCATGTGTTTAATGATTTATAAGAGATACAAGAACTTCTGTGAAGTTTCCGGGATTATAGGCTTAAAAGTTACCTTAAATTCCGCAGACACAGGCACAGGTCTGGGAAATTGACTCCCTAGATGCATGCATGCCCATGCTGTGGGTTTGTCCTATTAGCATTCCATAATTTCGAGGCTGAAGAAAAAATCCTAGAGGCCAACATCAAACCAACTTTGGAATTCAGGACCTAGCCTTCCTAGATTCAGAGAGGGATCTCTCTATAAGAAATAACTTTGTTTAAATAATTTTTAGGCTAGTTATGATAGTACTTGGGTTTTAGGTTTATTTTGGATTTTGTAAGATTGATTATATTCAATTTATTAATATCTATGGGGCAATGGAGTCAAAATATAACTGAATGGTTGCATCAATATTTCACAAAGTAAACACAGGGCAAGACAGGAATATTTACTAGATCTCTTGGATTTATAAATGGAATTATGATAGAAATATGAATAGATTCAATAGAACTAAAGAGAAATTAAGAATTATTTAGTTTGTATTTTAGTGGAAAACATAATGATCGTAAAGAAACCAAAATAAGGCACTAAAAAGTAAATCCTATTCATCGTGCTTTCTTCTTTACAATTAGAATTCATATGTTTACAATGAAAGAGGACAATGAAACAATACTAACCAAAGAAAAACATCACCAATATTTAAGCCACAAGAATCCTATGAATGGTCTAATTATTATTGATGCTCTAGTGCTTTGGAAAATCTTACAGTGCTCCAAAAGACAGTAATGATTATGATCTCAATCAATCGACCTTTGATACTACCAAAATTGAATTATTTATACAAAAAAATTACAACAAAATAGTCTATAATAGACTTGAACTAAAAAATCTAACTATTACAAAATTATAGCTTCGGTGGAATGTGTTGTGCAAAGTAGGTGCTGATGTATTGGGATGGTTAGGATATGGACTACATTTTAATGCTATGCTCATAGAATGAGTTGTATGAATGCCTTGTGTTGAACGAATTTTTCTTCCTGACTTGACCTTTCTATTGTTTTATTACCAAAAATCCTTTTGTGCCATTATTAACCCTTTTTCTTAAGAAAAATAGTGAAAAAAACATTATACCAAACCTGAAATCCTTTAGATTTCAGTTTCGAACTTTATTGCATCCATATCGTAATCGCATATTGCATATTGAACAATTTACAACAAAAAAGGGAGTAAGTGGTGTGACGCGAAAAGGGAAGTGACGTGGAGAGGAGGTGAGATGGTAGGGAAGAAGTGGGACTGGACCACAGTGCAGATCACAGGTTTTTCTTTTAGTTATAAGTTGTGGGAGTTAAATTTTAAAATTTGTGAAGTGCAGGGAAGAGGGACCCGCTGGCTATGCAACGAAGTTTTTATGAATCGGCGAAGGTTTAAAGTGGTAAGTGTTATAGATTTTATATGATACATGAATGTATTACAACAGTTTTAAAGTGGAGGGTGAGGTGGGCTGAAAATTGAGGCCAACTTACCGCATTACAAATTAAAATGGATAGACTGTGGGTGCTCACAAAGGTAATTCAAATGCGATGTGATATCGCGAAATCGACAATTGCATTATTTAGAGTTTAGTTTCAATGCGAAACACGTGAAAAGTGTGAAATGCGATGAGGGGCCCCACTTCAATCGCAATCGGGAAATGGGAAGCAAAGCAAGGGAAAAGCGATGGAAAGGTAAATTTTGATGTTTTTCAAAGGAAAATGAAATGGAAAAGAAAGTGCGGTGGGGATTGGGTCCCACTTCACATCGCATCGGCGATTTATATGTTTGACATTGAATTATTGTAACAAAACTTTGCGACGACGATATGCGATAAGGCACAAGGGGTCCCACCAATGTTTTGAGCAGCTCTTGTTATATATCTAGTATGTGATATATATAATGATAAGGTCGATGGGTGGCAAAGCTATTGTGGTGGGCCTAACTATCGCGTCACAAGTTAAAACAAATACATTGCGAAAAGGTAAGGTGGGTAATCACCAATGAAACATGGTAATGTGGATGAGTTCCAAAGGTTTGTAAAGTAATTCTTTTGAGCACCTTTAATTTATAATGAGTCTCTGAAAACTTGGATAAGCCATTCTTTGCCATTTTTGACCTTTTCTTACGGAATTAACACCTGTAGTACCCAGCCTTATTACAAATCATTTAATCACATTTAAATGATGTGATTAATTCAATCAAAACATATTTAATTATATCCCAATGCTACATTTGGACATGCAAGCATAATTTTTCCGAAGGTTTTAACCTTATTTGGAAATCATTTACAATCATGGAATATTATTTACAATATGAAAGATCTGAGATGAAATAATCAATCACCTTGAGATCCTATAAATTATAGGACCCTAATAGTGGCTTCATCCGAGGATGGCACTCCCCCTGTGAGGTGCCAAGGATGCCGTAGACTAGTAGCTTGATCCATTGGGTTGATCCCAAATCTGAAACATGTTTTCTTATAAAACCTCTGTGACTAAAAATCTCAAACTGAAATGAAACCTTTCTGCATATTGAAATCTGAAACATACTGAACTGAAATCTGAAATACAATCTGAAATTGAAACTCAAAAGAATGCTTGAAAAAATGCTCAAAGTAATGAGCTTTATTTTCAAACTACTACCTACCCTATGCTGCTGAAACTTATGCTTTATCAGGTAATACAAAAATGCCAATGAAGCCAGTCAAGTAGCTGTAGAAACAAATGGAAAATTTGACTATCTGTAAGAAAAATCAGTAGTATAACTTGATTATGTGTCCACATAACCAAAGTTATAATATGAAATGGAAATTGCTGATGTATCTGACCCTTATAAAGAGTACATGCTTGAGCATTTGAGCTAAGAAGAACCTCCATATAATCTGATATAGGATCAATGAAAGCAGGATGTATGATATTATATTCTAGGCCTTCAATGACTAGTTGAGTAGTTGTGTCTTCAATATTAAATTTTGAACCCACATCTTCAGTTTGGTACTTGAAAGAACAATCATCCTCACTATGTAAGTCAAGAGGTTGTACAATTTCCTCTTGCTTAGGGGAAGTAATATCTTCCAATAATTCTTGAGGATCTCAGAAATTGTATGATTGAATTTGAGTATTTAAAATCTCAATAATAGTTTCATATCTTCCAACAACTATATCCAGAAAACATGTTTACATTTCCTTTATTTCAAAATGCGAAAGACAACCTCTAGGAAATATTCATCAAGCTGAAATTATGATAATTGATTCCTGAATGTATTTAAAACTTCACAAGATATAAGGTTTGACACAAACCTTGTCATCTTGTTTAGCAGGAACTCTAGTAATCATGTTTTGGAGTCACCATGAATGCTCAAAAGTTGGGTTCTTTGGATCATGGAGTCGCCAAGTGAATAATTGCAACGTTCTTTGTGTCTGATCACTGTCCACCATCAGTAATCAGATCTGAACTTTGATGTACTTTCCTGAGGAAGATAAAAGGTTTTTCTTCCCCATTATGGTCAACACTATGTTAGTGTTCTATAATTCCGAAGCCGAAGACAGAATCCCAGAGGCCAACATCAAACCAACTTTGGAATCGAGGATCTAGCCTTCCTAGAATTAGAGAGGGCTCTCTCTATAAGATATAGTTTTGTTTAAATAATTTTTAGGCTAGTTATGATAGTACTTGGGTTTTGGGTTTGTTTTGGATTTTGGAAGATTGATTATATTCAATTTGTTAATATCTATTGGGCAATGGAGTCAAAATAAAACTGGATGGTTCCATCAATATTTCACAGAGTAAATACAATGCAAGTTAGGAATATTTACTGGATCTAATGGATATATAAATGGAATTATAATGGAAATATGAATAGATTCAATAGAACTAAAGAGAAATTAAGAATTATTTAGTTTGGATTTTAGTGGGAAACATAATGATCATAAAGGCAACTAGAATAAGGTACTCAAAAGTAAATCCTATTCATCATGGTTTCTGCTTTACAATTAGAATTCAGATGTTTACAATGAAACAATACTAACCAAAGAAAAACATCACCAGTATTTAAGCCACAAGAATCTTGTGAATGTTATGATTATTATTGATGCTCCAGTGCTTTGGAAAAGCTTACAATGCTCCAAAATATAGTAATGATTCTGATCCCAATCAATCGACCTTTGATACTTCCAAAACTAAAGTATTTATACAAAAAGTTACAACAAAACAGTCTCTAACAGACTTGAACTAAAAACTCTAACTATTAAAAAATTATATCTTCAGTGGAATATGCTATGTAGAGTAGGTGTTGATGTATTGGGGCGGTTAGGATGTGGACCGCATTTTACTACTGTGCTAGCAGAATGAGCTATATGAACGCCCTGTGCTAAATGTCTTTTGCTGCCCGACTCGAACTTTTTGTTGTTATATTACCAAAAATCCTTTTATGCCGTGATTAACTGTAATAGATCTGATAATAAAATGCATAGAAATAGAAAATATGCCAAGAAATAACACCATAGAGGATAAAACTTCAGATCTTCATTAATATCCAAACCCTTGAGGTAGGGCAACACCATACATTCACTCCTTAAGGAAGGAGATCACTCCACAAGCCATATGCTTGCCCATACAATAATCCTTCACATCTTTCAATGGAGAGACTCTAGCCTCTATATAGGTTTCATATATGCAATACCATGGGTAGTTACTTTGGGTATCTCAATACCATACATCCAATAAAATGGGCTTATCACTTTATTCCCTAACTACATGTGGTCCCTTACATAATGTGGGTTAACCACTTTATTCCCTAACTACATGTGGTCCCTTACATAATGTGGGTTAACCACTTTATTTATTAACTATGGCCCAATTATTTATCATTCTTATATTATTACATCATATTATTCCCTTGGATACCTCCCTTTGTACCCTATATTATCCCCCCCTAGGTATACTACATTACACCCCCCTTAAACATGTTTCGTCCCCGAAACATAAGAATAGCACAAATGATAAGATCTACTCAAAAGAGTATTGCACTGGTACCATTCGCGTGCATCCAGCCATCCCAGAGAAAGGTGAACACTCGATCTAGTCGATGTCTTGCTCGCTTGAGATTGAAGTGGGTTCTGGTGGTTCTTTTGTGTTGATGTGTTGTGGGTGGATCGTCGCACCTCTCTATGTGTCATCCAGGGGTTTTTGTCCTTGTTGCTAATTCGTTGCCACCTTGTTGGTTGTTGTCTTGCTGGGTGATGATATGTTGAAGCTTTAACTGATGGAACATCTTTCATTAATTCCTCCATTATTGGTGATGGAGTGGTGTCAGGTTCTTTTGTTGGTACTTGCTTTGATGTCTGTGTTTGACTGTCTACCATCAAAGGCTCATCATCTGATGTGTCTGTCTCATTAGATATTTGTGCTTCTGCCTCCCCGGTCTCTGCATGGTTCTTAATGCAAATATCATGCAATGTAATTTTCTTCTTTTTATACCAGAGTTTCATGAATTTCTTTTGCACATTAAAATTGACAGTACCAACGGATTCCATCCAAGGGTGTCCCAAAACAACGTCCACAACATCCATATCTGAAGCATAAAAATCAGAATGCAACACATACTTATCCATAGAAATCTTCAAATATTTATAAATTTGAACATATTCATTATCAGCCTGTGTGTTTTCAATATGCTTTGCTAGAACTTGCAATTTTTTTGCCAAATTCACATTGATACAATTATGCTTACAACTAGGAATGATAGACACAATGATGTTCTCTTTCTGAATACTTCCATGAACCTGTAATATGGAAATATTAGTATAAAATAAGTCTTTATGGATCTTACTATCCTTCTTTCCAGCTTGAGACCACTTGTCCAAAAGGACTTTTTCAAGTTGTTTCTCAGGAAGTTTCCTCACTGAGCTGTCAAGTGAGGTCCACCATTTATTTGCCTCATCTTTCATATCAAGCCCTATGGAGCCTATCCAAAATTTTCGGTAGCGATCCTTGTGATATTTTAAAAAATCTTCAATAGTAGAACCATCATCTTTTCCTGTAAACTTCATCTTGCGAGAATCCATAAAATAAAGTAAGGGTTTTGAAGAAAATCACTTACTTTGGAAAAAATTTAAAATGGACATTACTCGGTCAATATAACTCAGATCCTTAATATAACCTGTTTTAAAAAATGGAATAGTCATTCTGCATCTAACCATATTGCTAAAATCCCGATCTAGGCACTCTGGAAACACAGATTTGCACTGCAACTACCCCAGCGTCACAAAATTTCTGAAAAAATGGCTGATTTTAAATCAGTGATAACTCCCTCATCTGGACTCCGATTCGACTGAATTTTTTTTTTTTTTGAAATTGGGTATTTTTCCATAAGGAATCCAGATATGGATTCCTTATGGAAAAATACCCAATTTCAAAAAAAAAAAAATTCAGTCGAATCGGAGTCCAGATGAGGGAGTTATCACTGATTTAAAATCAGCCATTTTTTCAGAAATTTTGTGACGTCGGGGTAGTTGCAGCGCAAATTTGTGTTTCTAGAGTGCCTATATCGAGATTTCAGCCATATGGTTAGATGAAAAATGGCTATTAAATTTTCGAAAACAAGTTATATTAAGGATTCTGAGTTATATTTACCGAGTAATGTCCATTTTAAATTCTTGCCAAAGAAATTTTTTGGCGGCAAGTTTGTAGAGAAGATCTGGAAAATTTGGTGAAAATTTTTATATGATTCCCTTGGATACCTCCCTTTGTACCCTATATTATCCCCCCTAGGTATACTACATTAACCTTTTTTCTTAAGAAAAATAGTGAAAACCCCATTATACCGGACCTGAAATCCTTTAGATTTCAGTTCCAAACTTTATCGCATCCATAGCATAATCGAATATCACAGATTGAACAGTTTACAACATAAAAAGTAGTTAGTGGTGTGATGCGAAAAGGGAAGTGATGTGGAGAGCAGGTGACATGGTAGGGAAGAAGTGAGACTGGAGCGTAGCGCAGATCACAGGTTTTGGATTTTAGTTATAAGCTATGGGAGTTAAATTTTAAAATTTGTAAAGTGTGAGGAAGAGGGACCCACTAGCTATGCGGCAATTTTTTTATGAATCGGCGAAGGTTTAAAGTGCTAAGTGTTATGGATTTTATATGGTACATGAATATGTTACAACAACTATAAAGTGAGGGGGGGTTGGGACGGAGCTGCGGACGTGGGTCAAACTTACCGCATCACAAATTAAAATGGATAGACTCTGGGCACTCACAAAGGTAAGTCAAATGTGATGCGATATTGCGAAATAGACAATCGCATTATTTAGATTTTAGCTTCAATGCAAAACACGTAAAAAGTACAAAATGTGATGAGGGGCCACACTTCAATCGTGATCGGGAAATGGGAAGCAGAGCAAGGGAAAAGTGATGAAAAGGTAAATTTTGATGTTTTTCAAAGAAAATGCAATGGAAAGAAAGCGCAGCAGGGATTGGGTCTCACTTCACATCGCATCGACGATTTATAAGTTTGGCCATGGATTGTTGTAACAAAAATTTTTGATGGCGATATGCGATAAGGCACAAGGGGTCCCACTAATATTTTGAGAGGCTCTTGTTATACATTGTAGTATACCTGGGGGGATAATATAGGGTACAAACAAAGGTATCCAAGGGAATAATATGTTGTAATAATATAAGAATGATAAATAATTGGGCCATAGTTAATAAATAAAGTGGTTAACCCACATTATGTAAGGGACCACATGTAGTTAGGGAATAAAGTGATAAGCCCATTGTATTGGATGTATGGTATTGAGATACCCAAAGTAACTACTCATGGTATTGCATGTATGAAACCTATATAGAGGCTAGAGTCTCTCCATTGAAAGATGTCAAGGTTTATTATATGGGCAAGCATATGGCTTGTGGAGTGATCTCCTTCCTTAAGGAGTGAATGTATGGTGTTTCCCTACCTCAAGGGTTTGGATATTAATGAAGATCTGAAGTCTTTCCAGCTCTGATACCACTTGTAATAGATCTGATATGAAAATGTATAAAAATGGAAAATATGCTAAGAAATAACACCATAGAAGATAAAACTTCAGATCTTCATTAATATCCAAACCCTTGAGGTAGGGCAACACCATACATTCACTCCTTAAGGAAGGAGATCACTCCACAAGCCATATGCTTGCCCATACAATAATCTTTGACATCTTTCAATGGAGAGACTCTAGCCTCTATATAGGTTTCATACATGCAATACCATGGGTAGTTGCTTTGGATATCTCAATACCATACATCCAATACAATGGGCTTATCACTTTATTCCCTAACTACATGTAGTCCCTTACATAATGTGGGTTAACCACTTTATTTATTAACTATGGCCCAATTATTTATCATTCTTATATTATTACATCATATTATTTCCTTGGATACCTCCCTTTGTACCCTATATTATCCCCCCTAGGTATACTACATACATATAATATGTGATATATATAATGATAAGGCCTATGGTTTATATAACACGACTGTCAATGCGTGGTGGAGCTGTTGTGGAGGCCAACCACCGCATCGCAAGTTAAAACAAATACATTGTGAAAAGGTAAGGTGGATCCTCGCCAATGAAACATGGTTATGCAGATGTGTTCCAAAGGTTTGTAAAGTAAATATTTTGACCACCTTTAATTTATAATGGGTCTCTGAAACCTTGGATAAGCCATTCTTTACCATTTTTGACATTTTTTGATGGAATTGACACATGTAGTACCCAGCCTTATTACAAATCATTTAATCACATTTAAATGATGTGATTAATTCAATCAAAACATACTTAATTATCTCCCAATGCTGCATTTGGACGTGCAAGCATAACATTTCCTAAGGTTTTAACCTTATTTGGAAATAAGTTACAATCATGGAATATTATTTACAATATGAAATATCTCTAATGAAATAATCAATCACCCTGAGATCCTATAAATTATATGACCCTAACATGCCCATAGCCTCCCATATGCACCCTTTCCATATCAAGGGAGTTTCTGAGGGTTTTATTTAGTAAAATTTAGTGGGACCCATGGATAAGTCAGTGTGATGGCTGGGATAGCCTCTGGAGGTCCTGTAGTAGGTGTTGTAGTAGGTGCATGGAGTCTGTGTTATGATTTTCTGCATCGATTCCACTTCCTTAAAGTCACCAAGTAGGTTGAGTATGCTCTTAACTTCCCTCAGCTCATGTTTACCCCAGTTGGTTGGTTAATTAGGTAGATGTGAGGGGAGGTGTATGTTACATTGAATGCATTTTTATCATAAATATTTGGGTAATTCACCTGCATGATAGATCAATTCCATTATATTTTAAGAAATATTATCACACAATCAACATTTAAAATGGTCTATTTTATGAACGTTATATATTGACATTGTATAATTATATTCCCCACCAACCGCAGGTTATTAAAATATAAGGTTCTTCTGAGGGATAATGTCTTACCAAGTAGATGCAATGAGGCAAAGTAGTTGTTGAAAATATTGGGTGTTGAGTACATCTCATATCATGCATGTCTGAATGATTGTATTCTTTATAGAGGATAACATGTAAAAAAAGATATATGTATGAAATGTTGGCATGATAGGTACTGTAAATAAAAAAATGGTAAATCACATGGTCCTCCTTATAATATATTGAGGTACATGCGTATAATCCAAAGAATCAAAAGATCTTTCAATGAAAAGAATTAACTATGTTGCAATGATTGCATGGCTCACACAAAAGCGAGTCAAGAGTTATGCAAATCCTAGTAGATTCAATAGCCATGAATAATCTAGAGTATACATGGCCTGAAAGATTCAATGATGAATTATGAAGTTTATAAATTAGCATAGCTATCGATGGCATCAACCTATATTCCCTCCAAAACACCAACTATTATTTTTGGCCTATATTAGTGATCGGAAATAATATCCTCCCATGGTTTTCCATGAAGAATGAACATATTTTGTCGACTCTCATAGTCCATGGAAGAAGACAGTGAAAAATATGGATGTATACTTACAACCATTGGTAGATGAATTGAAGGAATTATGGGAAGGGATACATGTGTATGATGTATCAAGAATCATCAGAACAGAGAGGATTTTTATGTTGTATGGCATATGTTCTTACGCCATACATGATTATCCAAGATTAAGAGTTTTCTATGGTAAGCTACATTTTTATTGATTTTTTTTAATATATATGTAACAATATTTTTTCACATATTAATTTAATTTTATACAATTGTTATGATATTAATGATCGCTAACATGCCATGTATATAATAATTTCACGGGTCTTGTAACAAAAGGGTATCATGGATGTAAATGTTGTGGACCTTAT
Source organism: Pinus albicaulis (assembly GCA_034641835.2). NCBI lineage: Eukaryota > Viridiplantae > Streptophyta > Pinopsida > Pinales > Pinaceae > Pinus > Pinus albicaulis. The sequence continues at coordinate 6,807 of JAXQQM020058435.1, read as the reverse complement.
TTGAAGGCTAGGTGGTTTGACCACCTACGAAAAATAGTGTATGACTGGTACAAGGTATTCGTCCCAGAAGAACACCCTTACAGAAGAGAAACATCTTCTTTCAATGGTAAACCAGAGAGAACCCAAAGGCCTACAATAATGGCACCAACTGAATTTATTAGAGCATATGAGAGAGAGAAGGAGAAGGAGTTTGTATAAATGTTTGATTCAAATGGGGAGCCTAGGTTCAATGATCCAAAATTATTCAACACCTATTTTGAGAAATTTCCCATTGGGATGAAAAGGAAATATATATTTTATGAGCTCCCATATTGGGAGCATCCTAAGATTGGCCACTTAATAAATTCCATGCATATATTAAAAAAAGTTTCATATTATTTATGGAGAAACATATCATCAAAATAAAATGACATATTGGCTTGTAGGAGATACCTCATTTCTTCAAAAACTAAAAATAAACATTGGCCAAGACAAGAAAATAGAGGAGAGGCTGGTCCCTCTTGGTCTTTCAAAGAAGGTGATGTCCCATGGATTTGAAAGAAAGATAATTGTTCTTTGGAAATAGAAGTTATAATGAGTGTGAGGGTGCCTTCTTTAGGTGGGTCTTCACTACGACATTGCTTCACTGTGGAAGACTATTTGTAGGGGTTGAAATCACATGACCATTTGAAACTTCTAAGAGTACGTATGTCAAAAACATGAATTTATTATTTTTTATTATTTTTATGCAATTGGATATTTTATAATTAATTTTTGTATAATGAACTATATGTTGTGCAATGCCGTTATCCTCTGCTTGTGCATGGGTGTGTGAACCATGAATTCCCCCAAGACCTATGACGTGATATATATAAATTATATCCATTTGTACATTGGATCACATCAAAGGAGATTCATATGGCCAGGATTCCATGGTGGCATCAAGAGATAGCTAGATTGTTTGTATGTTTGAGAAGGAACAACCGACGAGTTTGATGGAATTGCAAGTTCATCTTCTGATTCACCTAGTAGATGAGAGGTTGAATTAGTTGGGGTGGTTTCTTCTCGTTAGATGTTATTTTTAGAGAGGTACATGAAGAAATTGAAAAGATTTGTTGGGGTAGTTCACATGTTTATTTTTCTTTTTTATTTCAAAATAAATAAAAATCATGTAGTGATAAATCTATGAGGAGTTTAAAAAACAAAAAATTGTATATTAATATGTAATATTAAAATCTTGACATGAGATCCCACAGGGTGTAGCTCAATTGTTAATTGTCTTGCTTCGAAGTCATTGTAAATCAAGAGATTCAATGTTAAATTCCCCAAGGGTTAGATCAACAAAAAACAAATCTTGACATTAAAGGTAAAGTCATGTTTACTATATTTAAATTACATTTCTTGCAACATTATGTAAACTAAAAGGAGGTCTTATGCATGTATAAAATGTTTATTACTTTTTTTTGGGACCATAAGAGAAACAAATGGGCTTACATGGATGCATGAGAGGTTTTATTTTTTCTTAATGGATAATGGAAGAGTTTTGACTTTTATTTTCAATGGTAATTATAAATAAAAGTTGAATAAATAAATATTTTATGGCTAAAAATTAAATGATAAACAATGTGATGGTGATTAAGAGGCATTTGTTTGAATTTCTAATAGACTTGGTGATGCATTTTTATTTCCTATTTATAATATGTAAAATAAATATCTATTTTTATGTATTTATAATTAAATTATTTAAAATAGACATGTTTTTATCATTGTGAACATGATGTAATATTAGGTAGGAGAAATGTGAAAACATGAATTTTAGTGACTATCTCGTGATAAGCATGTGGATCAAAAGAGTGTAATTCAAAGCATGAGTTATCAATTTATAACTATATTTTATTAAGATATCAATCTAAATGTAATCATATTATCTCCTTTCTCAAATGGCATTGTGAGTATCAATCTAAAATAACTCTCAAAGTGATAGAAAATGGAGAAGGAAAATCATATTTGTATTATATATGTGTACTAAAAGGCCTATTACAATCATCATCAAAGTTTTTCAATATAGTAAAATAACCTCCATTATTTTCACTATGAAACATATCTCCATAAATATAAATGCAATTTAAAACATGATGTACAATATTTATGATAATAAGGATCGATGTCACAATCCTTCTCAAATAGGAAAATGAGAAGAATATAACCAAATGAGAAAATAGTGAATTTAGAAACAACATTGAACATTTATTCTAGCTTTAGATACTTATTGGTTAATTAATTAGTTCACATTTTTCTTTTTTCTTGTTTATTTCAAAATCAATATAAATAATGTAGTGATAAATGTATGAGGAATTTAACAATGAAAAAATTGTCTATTAAAATGTAAGATTAAATTCTTGACATGAGATGCAAAAGTCATGTTTACTATATTTAAATTTCAGTTCTTGTAACATTATGTAAACTAAAAGGAGGTCTTATGCATGTATAAAATGTTGATTATATCTTTGTATGGACCATAAGAGAAACAAATGGGCTTACATGGATGCATGAGAGGTTTTAATTTTTTCTTCATGGATAATGGAAGAGTTTTGACATTTCTCTTCAATGGTAAATAAAAGTTGAATTAATAAATATTTTATGGATAAGAATTAAATGATAAATAATGTGATGGTGATTAAGAAGGATTTATTTGACTTTATAATAGACTTGGTGATGCATTTTTCTTTCCTATTTAGATGGTGTAAAATCAATATATATATTTATGCATTTATAAATAACTAAATTTTTTAAAGTAGACATGTGCTTATCATTGTGAACATGATGTAATATTAGGTAGGAGAAATGTGAAAACATGAATTTTAGTGGCTATCTCGTGATAAGTATGTGGATCAAAATATTTTAATTTGAATAATTAATTATCAATTTATAACTATATTTTATTAAGATATCAATCTAAATGTAATCACGTGATCTCCTTTCTCAAATGGTAGTGTGAGTATCAATCTAAAATAACTCACAAAGTGATAGAAAATGGAGAAGCAAAATTATATTTGTATTGTATATGTGTACAAAAAGGCCTATTACAATCATCATCAAAGTTTTTCAATATAGTAAAATAACCTCCCTTATCTTCACTATGAAACATATCTACATAAATATGAATGCAGTTTAAAACGCGGTGTACAATATTTATGATAATAAGGATCAAATGTCACAATATTTCTCAAATAGGAAAATGAGAAGAATATAAGAAAATAAGAAAATAGTGATTTTACAAACAACATTGAACATTTATTCTAGCTTTAGATACTTATTGGTTAATTAATTAGTTCACATGTTTTTTCTTCTTGTTTATTTCAAAATCAATATAAATAATGTAGTGATAAATGTATGAGGAATTTAACAATCAAAAAATTGTCAATTAAAATGTAAGATTAAATTCTTGACATGAGATGTAAAGTCATGTTTACTATATTTAATTTCAGTTCTTGTAACATTATGTAAAATAAAAGGAGGTCTTATGCATGTATAAAATGTTGATTATATCTTTTTATGGACCATAAGAGAGACAAATGATCTTACATGGATGCATTAGAGGTTTTCATTTTTTCTTCATGGATAATGGTAGAGTTTTGACTTCTCTCTTTAATGGTAAATAAAAGTTGAATTAATAAATATTTTATGGATAAGAATTAAATGATAAATAATGTGATGGTGATTAAGAAGGATTTATTTAACTTTCTAATAGACTTGGTGATGTATTTTTCTTTCCTATTTATCTGATGTAAAATCAATATATATTTTTATGCATTTATAACTAACTAAATTATTTAAAGTAGACACGTGCTTATCATTGTGAACATGGTGTAATATTAGGTAGGAGAAATGTGAAAACATGAATTTGAGTGGCTATCTCATGATAAGTATGTGGATCAAAATATTTTAATTCGAATAATTAATTATCAATTTATAACTATATTTTATTAAGATATCAATCTAAATATACTCATAGTATCTCCTTTCTCAAATGAAATTGTGAGTATCAATCTAAAATAACTCACAAAGTGATAGAAAATAGAGAAGAAAAAGCATATATGGGTTATATATGTGTACTAAAGGTCCTACTACAACAATCGTCAAAGTTTTTCAATATAGTAAAATAACCTCCCTTGTTTTCGCTATGCAACCCATCTCCATAAATATAAATGCAGTATAAAACATGGTGAAGCATTTTTCTTTCCTATTTAGATTATGTAAAGTAAATATCTATTTTTATGTATTTATAAGTAAATTATTTAAAGTAAACATGTTTTTATCATTGTGAACATGATGTAATATTAACTAGGAGAAATGTGAAAACATGAAATTTAGTGACCATCTCGTGATAAGTATGTGGATCAAAAGATTGTAATTCAAAGCATGAGTTATCAATTTATAACTATATTTTATTAAGATATCATTGTAAATGCATTCATATTATCTCATTTCTCAAATGAAATTTTAATATCAATCTAAAATAACTCACAAAGTGATAGGAAATAGAGAAGTAAAATCATATCTATGTTATATATGTTTACTAAAAGGCCTACTACAACCATCATCAATGTTTTTCAAAATAGTAAAATAAACTCCCTTACTTTCACTATGCGACATATGTCCATAAATATAAATGCAGTTTAAAACATGGTATGCAATATCTATGATTATAATGATTGAATGTCACAATTCTTCTCAATTATGAAAATGAGAAGAATTTAACGAAAATGAGAAAATAGTGAATTTAGAAACAACATTGAAGATTTATTCTAGATTTAGACACTTTTTGGTTTATTAATCAGTTCACATGTTTTTTCTTCGTGTTTATTTCAAAATCAGTATAAATCATGTAGTGATAAATCTATGAGGACTTTAACAATGAAAAAGTTGTGTAATAATGTGTAAAATTAAATTCTTGACATGAGAGGTAAAGTCATCCTTACTATATTTAAATTCAAGTTCTTGAAACATTATGTAAACTAAAAGGTCTTATGCATGTATAAAATGCTAATTACATATTTTTATAGACCCTACGAGAAAAAAATGGGATTACATAGATGCATGAGAGGTTTTAAATTTTGTCTTAATGGATAATGTAAGAGTTTTGACTTTTCTTTTCGATGGTAATTACAAATAAAAGTTGAATTAATAAATATTTTATGACTAGGAATTAAATGCTAAATAATGTGATGGTGATTAAGAGGCATTTGATTCACTTTCTAATAAACTTGACGATGCATTTTTTTTTCCTATATAGATTATGTAAAATAAATATCTATTTTTATGTATTTATAAGTAAATTATTTAAAGTAGGCATGTTTTTATCTTTGTGAACGTGATGTAATATTAGCTAGGATAAATGTAAAAACATGAATATTAGTGAGTATCTCATGATAAGTATGTGGATCAAAATATTATAATTCGAAGCATGAATTATCAATTTATAGCTATATTTTATTAAGATATCAATCTAAATGTACTCATATTATCTCCTTTCCATCAAATAAATTGTGAGTATCAATCTAAAATAACTCTCAAAATGATAGAAAATGGAGAAGGAAAACCATATATTTGTTATGTATGTGTACTAAAAGGCCTACTACAATCATCACCAAAGTTTTTCAATATAGTAAAATAACCTCCCTTATTTTCACTATGCAACATATCTCCATAATTATAAATGCAATTTAAAACATGGTGTACAATATCTATAATAATAAGGATTCAAGATCACAATATTTAACAAATAGGAAAATGAGAAGACTATAACCAAAATGAGAAAATAATGAATTTAGAAACAACATTGAATATTTATTCTAGATTTAGATACTTATTGGCTAATTAATTAGTTCACATTTTTTTTTTTCAAAATCAATATAGATCATGTGGCCATAAGTGTACGTGGACTTTAACAATGAAAAAATTGTGTATTAATATGTAAGATTAAATTCTTGACATGAGAAGTAAAGTCATGTTTGCTATATTGAATTTCAGTTCTTGCAACATTGTGTAAACTAAAAGGAGGTCTTATGCATGTAAAAAATGTTGATTGCATATTTTTAGTGACCATAAGAGAAACAAATGGGCTTACATGGATGCATGAGAGGTTTTATTTTTTTATTCATGGATAATGGAAGAGTTTCGAATTTTATTTTCAATGGGAATTATAAATAAAATTTGAATTAAGAAATATATTATGACTAAGAATTGAATGATAGATATTGTGATGGTGATTAAGAGGCATTTGTTTGACTTTCTAATAGACTTGGTGATGCAATTTTCTTTCATATTTCGATTATGTAAAACAAATATATATTTTTATGTATTCATAAGTAAATTATTTAAAGTAGAAATGTCTTTATCATTGTTAACATCATATAATATTAGCTAGGAGAAATGTGAAAACATAAATTTTAATGATTACCTTGTGATATGTATGTGGAAAAAATAATATTTCTTGAGTTTTTCATTAGGAAATAACCAAATATATTATTTGTCAAAGATTTAAATCTAATATAATATGATTTTTGTATTATTTAATTCATATTAATTATTAAAAAAAATATATAAATTTAAACCACAATAGAAATTTAAGAACCAAAATAGCACCAAAATGATGTACATGTCAAAAGATTTAATCTCTTTTAGTAATTGATAATTTTTTTATTAATATGGATCTATAGTGGTTTTCTATCTCTATATATAGATCGACCATAATGTAATTTTTCATTGTTTAAATTGTATTTTTGAATATTTTTTTTTTTCTAAGTTAGAGTAATCTATTAACAG
>JAXQQM020080581.1:0-17620 GCA_034641835.2 Pinus albicaulis | reverse complement strand
TTCCACAGAAAAAAACGAACTTTCTATTATAATAGATAGTCTCTGAACATATGCCAAGCATTTCTGAGAGAAAACATTGCCAATCCCTTTGTGGGGGAGTGGAATCATAGCTACTAAACACTCGAAACAAGATGTTAGCAGCCCTAGGAAACCAAAATAACCAAAGCGAAAGCATCAGTGCATCTCTTTTAACTCATCATCAATCAGTAGTAGGGATGAGAGCAAAAAGAGAAGAGGCACAACCGTGACACACCATCACCAATAAGAGCTGGCAGTAAAAACTATCCCAGCCCTGACACGTATCATAACATGAAACAAAAAGAGAGCCCAGAACCTCCTTACATAAGGAAAACAATTCTGGACTCAATATAGTAGCAGTATTCAAAAGTTTTTAAAAGTCCACTATACAATGCTGAAATAAACTGAATAATTACACAAAAAGAGGTTGTTCAAGGATTTGAACAGTCCCATTCACCACTTCAGCTACTGCCCAGGACCCCAGAGCGAGTTGAGCACCTTCTTTAGATAAGAGATCTGCTTGCTGGTTCCTTTCCCTGTAAATGTGAACAACAGAAATCTCAGAGAAAAAAGATTTAAGATGACGAATCTCCTTAAGCAAAGGAAGAAGAATAAAATTTCTGCACTGTTGAGTCCCATTGAACCAGTTGACTACGTTTCTAGAGTCACCAAAAATCTGAATCTGATTCATCTGTTTAGAAATAAGCCAGCAGAGAAGCACATGAAGAGCTTTGAGTTCAGCGAAATTATTAGACCCTTGCCCAAGGCCAACAGAGGCTCGAAGAGAGTTTTCAGCAGAGAAATGAATGATCAACCCAGCACCAGAAGTATCATTGTCATCCGAAGCACCATCAAAGAAAGCCTAGGGAATTGATTCATTAATTGTCTCAGGCTGGATATTGCGAGAGGAACCTGTAACAGCAGGCGAAGGAATGCTATCAAAAATTGCAGCTCCCTCTGCTGCCAGCCTGGCTAAGGGAAAGGTGGACTCATTGAAAATAATCTTGTTGTGAGCGATCCAGGTTCCCCAAGCTATTAAAAGAGGAAAGGCCCTGATTTTATCATCCGAAGCCTCCTGCCACCAAGATTTCCAAGCCTGTTGAAGGGTTTCTCCATGCCATCTCAACGGAATATTTGTCAGACGCAGAGTTTCTGCCCAAAGGCTAGCATTAAAGGGGCAAAAGAGAAATAGGTGTTGTAGCGTTTCTTCTTCAGACTTACAGAGCGAGCACCAGCTCGGCCCCTGCTTGCCTCTCTTTTGCAGAAAGTCCCAAGTTGGGACCTTATTAAGAAGAATGCACCAGAAAAAAAGTCTGGTCTTTGCTGGGCTTTTAAGTTTCCAGAGAGATTTGGACCACCAATCAGGATTCCCCCAACCTTCTTGCGTCATAAGCCATTTATAACCAAACTTAGGTGTGTAGATACCTGTTTGAGCGTGCACCCAACACAGTATATCATCAGAATCCGAAATTCTAACAGAAGAGAGTGAAAGATCAGCAATATACCGGTTCCATTCTTCCATCCACCTATCATCCAGGTGCAGGTCCGTGCCAGACAGCCAGCCTTGCTTAACTAGGGAAGTAGATCTGGGATTCGCCACCTGATTTAGATAAAAGAAACCTTCTGAATTTAAATGAGCCACCAGATCTCGGGATAAAGAGAATTTAGGCGAACAGCCTACCCAGGGGTCACTTCCCACCCGCACTTGGCTTCCATTGCCAACCTTCCATGCCAAACCTCTCTGAATTAGCTGAATTGAAGCCACAACTGCTTTCCAAACTGTAGATGCATTAGTAGAGGATTTGACTGGGGACCGAACCCAGTCTAGAACAGAGCCTTGACTGATGTATTTGTGCTTGATGACCGAGACCCAGAGGGATTCTGTAGAAATCAAACGCCATGCTAACTTGGCCGCCAAGGATTTTGCAAAGGAAACCAAGTTTTTAATTCCCCAGCCTCCCCACTCCTTTGGTTTTGAAATTTTATCCCAAGCCACCCAAGGACTGACCGTGTCCTGTTTAGATCCAGACCAAAGAAAGGTTCTGCATAATTTGTCAATAGAGGCCAAAATGCCTTTAGGGACCCAAGCAAGACTGGCCCAATAAACTGGGATAGCCATCAGAACAGACTTAATTAAAACCAGCCGACCTGCCCGTGATAGGCACCTGAAGCTCCAATGTGTTAACCTTTTTTCAATCTTGGCAAGAAGCCATTTCCAATCCCGAATTCTGTAAGAGTCCGGTTTTAGCAAGAAACCAAGGTATTTGAAATGGTTCTGTAAGGAGCGGACTTCAAAGTTCAGCAATCTTTGAATTCTGCTGAGCTCATCATCAGAAAGACCTGAAGGAGTGGTGGTTGATTTTTGAGAGTTAATTAGAAGCCCAGTTGCTTTTAGAAAAAGCTCCAATAGAATTTTTAAGGCACGACAGTCATCAATAGACCCATTCAGAAAAATCAAAATATCATCTACAAAAAGAAGATGCGTGATCCAGAAGTTAGTTGCCACTTCAATCCCTTTTAAATTGCCCCGTCTTTTATCCCAATGAATCAGGAGGCTTAATCCTTCGGCAGCTAGCAAGAACAGCAGTGGCGAAAGAGGACAACCCTGTCTGAGTCCTCGTTCAGGAGTAAAAAAGGAAGTGGCAGCGCCATTAATCAAGAGAGCAATATCTGCAGAAGAAACAAAACTCATAATCCACTGAACAAAGTCAAATCTGAAACCAAGATGGGTAAGAAGAAGCCTCAAATAAAGCCAACTGAATCTATCATAAGCTTTAGATAAATCCAATTTAACAATAAGCCCTTTCCTGCCACTCCTTTTTAGGCTATGCAAAGATTCTTGAGCAACACCTACAGCTTCATGGATTTGACGACCACTAAGAAAACCAAACTGTTCCGGGGATAGTTGAGAGGAAAGAAAAGGTTTGAGCCTAGCAGCAATAACTTTCGCAATAACTTTGCAGACACAAGTGCAGAGGGAGATTGGACGAAAATCAGCAAAAGAAGAGGGGTGGTCAGACTTAGGAATCAAAGCAAGAAAGGTGGAATTGAAAGGGCCAAAGACTTGACCCGAAGCTCTGGATTCTTCAACAACAGCAGCCAGATCATCTCCGAGGGTTTCAAAAAAATGCAGAAATAATTCTACAGTCCAGCCATCCGGCCCTGGACTTTTGTCCTTTTGCATACCTTTAAGGATATCCTCAACTTCCTGTTTGGAGACAGGTGCCATTGTTGCCTCATTTTCTTCCTCATCCACGAACCTAGGGAACAGCTGAGCCACTCTGATCACTTCAGCAATGGTCACTTCAGATGAGGCTTTAAAGAGATCTTTGAAGTAAGCAATTCCCAAAGAAGATAAGTCCTCAAAAGAGGAGGCCACTTCTCCATTCCCCTTCGGTATTTCCCAGATAGTGTTTGCCATCTTCCTGCCTTTGGCATAGTTTTGGAAGAACTTAGTGTTTTCATCCCCTGCTTGAAGCCAAAGAGCCCTGCTTTTCAATCTCCAGGTTTCCTCTCTTAGCTGTAGAATTCTCCTTCTTGTGGCCTCCAACTCCTTAATTTTGTTCCTCGCGTCAATGGAATCATAACCTCCTCCTTCTGGATCTTCTAAAAGAGCCAATTCAGAATTGACCATTTTTAGTTCCTCCTCCTCCTTCTTTTTCAAACTGGCCGCCCAGTCCTTAGAAGTTGATTTCATTCTCTTCAAGTTATTCCAGAAGAAGGCACTCCTAGAAGAATCAGGCCCACCTGGGTCCACCTCCCAAGTTGAAGCAAAAAGCTCTTGGTATGAGTCATCTTTAAGCCAAGCAGGGTTAAATCTGAATGGCGATCTAGGTTTCCTTCCAGCGCCTTTAATCTCAAGGAGGATGGGGAAGTGATCCGAGATACCACCTTCATCAATCCAGTGTCGGTAATCCGAGAGATGTTCCATCAAAGGCTCACTTAAAAGAAAGCGATCCAGCTTCTTCCCCACCCAATCCTGACCAACCCTTATGTTTCTCCATGTGGGTTTTAATTTCAGGAGGGGCATGTCCACCAGGTGAGCCAAAGCAATATGGTTAAGGAAAAAATCAGAGAGAGGGTCTGCTCTGGCCGTGGCACCCCAGGATTCCGCTTCCCCTAGCGAAAAGTTGAGATCACCTCCAATAATTAGAAAAGGTTGGGCTATCCAGGAAGAGCGAAAAATTGAAGACCAGAACCTCTCCTTCTCCAGACATGGCCCATAAATATTCAAAGAGAGCAAAGTAATGTTGAATTCACTTGAAAAAATTTCCACAGCTAGCACATTCTGGGACCCCCAAGAAGAAACATACTTTATTTTGATAGGATTAAAACCAGAGACCACTCCTCCGGATCTTCCCACAGCATCAAGAGCAAAAAAGGACCATCTAGGCAACAGTTTAGATAAAACAGAGACAACCTCCTCCCCTTTGCCCAGGGTTTCTTGTAACAGAATGATATCAGGATTGTGTGCACGCACAAGCTCTTTTAAGGCTAGCCGTTTGGCCTGACTAGCTAGGCCTCTGCAATTAAAAGAGAGGACAATCATGGCACATCCCCGGGGGGTGGCCGCTCTGCTCTAAGCACCCTGGGGAGAGTCAATTGCTTACCATCTGGTATATCAACAACCGCCTTGGACTGATCTAGGGAGAGGTTGGATTTTCTACCTCTAGCCTTTCTAGTCCCAATTTCTACGGAATTCGAGGCTAGACCACCCACTGCAAAGCCCAAACTTCTCATGTCCGAGCGAGGTCTGAGGTTGTAAGGGTAAGAATCAGAGACAGAAGACCGAGGGCAAGGGTCAGAAGGGTCAGCCCGAGAAGAAAGGGGCGGAACAGGGGCATCAGGAACAGAGACAACCACACTATCCAAAGTAGGCGAGGTAATATTTAAGGCCGAAAGGTCACTCAAAAGCTGCCTGGAGGGACCAGGCTCCAAACAGACATCAAAAGGAAAACAATCAGAAGACGAAGACAAGGGAGGTAAAGAGGGGGACATACCTGCCTGAATCGCCTTGCCAGAAGCTACTTCTAAGAGGGGAGCCAGAGGGTCAGCCTTGCCTTCGACAGGAGGAGAGGAAGGGCCGACATCAACCACCGAGTTCTGCACCGCGACCGCCACGAGAGGAGAGGAGGCCCCCTGAGCCGAAAGGTTCGGCTCTGCATCCAAAGGATCCCCATCCTGAAGTGAAACAGAAGATTTCTTAGCCCTGTTCTGCCTTCTCTGTCTTCGTTTGTGCTGATGACCCAACGGGCAGTCCCGAGCCAAGTGGCCGGTCTTATGGCATCTGTTGCACCGGAAGGGGAGGTGCTCATAATCCAGGACTTGCAAAAACTCCATGTCCTTGTATTGAAGCGTCATTGTCTCCGCAAGTCCTTCACGAGGGTTAAGGCTTACCAGAATGCGGGCCACGCTCTTATCCTTTGTTTGCAAGTAGGATTTGTCAGCTTCAAGGAAGGTGCCCAACGTATTCCCGATCGAGATGAAGATAGAATCGGTCCAGAACTGCAAGGGTAGGCCAGGCAACTTCACCCACACCGATGATTCAGCCATTTTCTCTTTCTGAGCATCGAAAAGAGGATTCCATCTTCTAAAGAGCACCGGTCTCTTGCCAAAGAACCAATTTCCTTCCAGGACTCTGTCCACTTGTTCTTTCCTCTCGAAGGTGATTGTGAACCATCCTCGCGCCAAGATGTTTATATCAACAGGAAATTCTGGGGAAGCATTCCACATAGTCTGCGCCCACTCTGCAATGTAGGCTTCCGAAAATTTTCTTCCCCTTACTCTCCCCACAACCATGGTCTCGGCTAAATCCATAACTTGTTCAATACTAATATCCACACCAAGCAAACATTTTGAGCTTCCTTCCTTAGATTTGATAAACTTAGCTTTCTTTCTCTTAGTTCCCACAGCTTTCTTGACCTCTTGCTCCTCAGCAACTGGCTTGACAGAAGGGTACTCAGCGCGGATAGTCTCTAAAAAGAAAAGTCTCAGAGCTTCGACAAAACGCAAGGGTTCAAGGCCATTGAAGGAGTTAAGCTGGGCGCCGACCCCTGTAACTGCTTCACACTCCGGCGCAACCCCTTGATTATCAGAGGCAACTGAATTTGGGATGAAATCGACTGCCTTACTGGATGAGACCCTGGACAAAAAGTCACAATCACGGCCCCCATCCTTCCCTGGTACATCAAACCCTCCTTCAGCAAGATTCGAAGGCAAGTGCCCCCCCACCACACCAACTGGGGTTGCCTTAGGGAGACTATTCTCACCCTTGGTCACCCTATGCTCCTTCAATGCCTCTGAGAGAGGGGCTCCCAACAAAGCTAAACCCGCAGAGGGTTCGGCCCTAAGCAAGGAGGGGCCCTGTTCAAATAGAAAGCCGCCACTCCCTAACCCTACTTCAAAACCACCCGAAACACCAAAAGGAATAGGGTTACCTTGAAAAGCCAAGAGCTGCGTGGCCGACTCGTGGTTGAGAGCTTCTTTGAAGAGCTCTTCAGAGGACAAAGGGCGACAGCTATTCGGAAAATGCTGAAAACCAAAACTAGTGGCGCTCCGCTGCTCAAAGAAATTGACACCAGAAACCCCGCAACCTATCGAGAGCCCTCGCCAATCTGTCTCAGCTGCCAAATCGAAAGAGGAACGATTAGGGAAATAAAGATCAAGGTTTTTCTCTCAAACTTCTACTCCCCAAACGGTGAGCAAATCCTCCGGCGACGGTTCAAGCTCAACGGAGAAACTATCAAGACCCATTTTGACCAAAACCCTGCCTTCTTAAACAAACTGCCAAAACCCTCAGCCTTCGCTTTCCTGCAGCAAACCTATTCTCCGAAAACCGCTCAAAAAAGCCAAATGTGCATCTTTTTATCCTCTCAAGAAAAAACATCTCCCATCTATTAACCATTCAGCGAATAACCATTCCACGAATATCCAACTGCTGGTCCATTAAAAGAACGTAAGTCTCCTCTCCTCAATGGAAATGAACATTGTATCTTGTTAGGATAAGGAGTGGTTATGTGGTGGAGGGCCTAGTATCTTCTTTGCAAAGTCTGTTTTCAGGATTTGTCTCTCAATTGCCACCAAGAAACTCATGGGAATGTTTTTTTGATATTAATGGCAAAGCTCTATTGTCTCTCAATTGCCACCAAGAAACCCTTTGAAAATTTGTTGGATATTAATGTCAAATCTCTATTACTTATGGATTTGGAATTTTTAATTAGCTGATTTATCTTAATATTATTATAAAAGTAAGACTTGTAAATTTTTAAAATATAAAATTATTATGAATCATAAAACAAAATAAAATAATGTCCCTTAACCAAAAACATGATACATTGCCTAACCACAAACCTGTTATAATAAATCTGGAAAGTAGTTACTCGGAACCAATAAAAAAGGACACTGAGGAATATATGTAAAACTTAAAAATGACAAGCGCAACAAATGCGGAATTCCAGGCTTTCTTTCCAGGTGCCCAAAATCTCTCTTCATCCAGATCTAGAGTAAGATGGATTTATTTTATTACGAACTTTATTGAGATATAGTCTTCATCCAGGCCTAGAGTAAGATGGGTTTATTTTATTACGAATTTTATTGAGATGGAGTCTTCATCCAGGTCTAGCAAGATGGATTCACTTTATTACGAACTTTATTAGGATGGAGTTATATGGAAAAAGAGTAACATGGAAATTACTTTTTGTTTCTTCACCATGGCAACCATGAGATGCAAAGCTATTAAGTTTAAATTTGAGTTTGAATTTAATTATGTAGAAAGAAAACGGTTTACCTAAAATTTAGGAGGGACACAATTTTAGGGTATACATTTAATTAATAATAATAATATTTTAATTTCTAAAATTTTAGAGAATTAAAATTTAAAATTAAAATTATTATTTTTTAAATGGATTGCAAATAAAATCAAATAAGTATAAGTACTTTTTGATGGCAATGAATGAAAAGGAATGAAGCAAACAAATCTCATTGATTGTAATGATTCTAGTGATTTTTTGGTTACCTAAAAAGTCTAAAAACTTGTGATTTTGTAAGAAATTTTTTTGGAGAAGATAATATTAAAATTTATTTATTTTTCTCTGTTTTGAACTATTTATAGTGTGACTCATCATATTAAATAGAGATGGCTATGAAGGCAATTAATTTTTGAATATTAGAATCTAACAATTAATTTTGACTAAAAATTATTATATATTAATATTTTAATGATGATGATAATGGTTAAGGTCCACTGAAACCAATCTTTGGTTTATCGGATCTAAAGAAAAGAGTTATTTAGTTTGATTTAAGATTTGATTCCTATGCTCAAAAAGGTCAGAGAGAAGCCTCCGAGCTCACTATAATTTTGACATCTTAAAAGGCTAGGAAGGTCAGTATTGCAACAAAGATTATGAAATTGAGCTCTAATGTGGTTGTACGCGGGGCACTCTAAGAGGAAGTGATTTTTATCCTCGATGCTCATATTCTCATAGACAAGGCAGATCCTTTCCTTCCATGGTGTTTTAGGAATTGTCCAACGACCTGTTTCACTATGGAGCTCATGAGAGTTCGTTCTAATCTTGGCTATATTGATTTTCTTCTTTGAGCTAGTTAAAACAGAGAGATAATTTTGATCTTCTAGGGTGGGGTTGATGACCTCCCTATAATATCTTAATTTTCTTTTAGCTGCTAGATCTTTCTCACAGCACATTTTTTCTTTGAACTTAGAAGTAACGATTTTTCTAATGTTATTAATGTTTTGAAAAGCAACATTCTCATCGATCTCCCAATGGTTTAACCAGGCCCTAGTGTCTTTATACCAACCTCTTTTAAGCCTTAAGTGGTTTTGGCTAGAATTTAAAGCTAGCTTAGGAAGACTATGGTCTCCTATGCTATTGAGCTTGTGCTTGTACAACAGAAGGCTAGTCATAGCTAGGCTCTCGATAGGGGAAAGACCCACTTCTATAAGGAGAATAGGATAGGGTGTATTGCTTTTAATTTTAAGTTTATATGTTATAAAACGCTTCTGGATTTGCTCAATATTTCTCCAAGCTTCTCTAGAGACGCTGCAACCCCAAACCTCACATCCATATAAGATAACATGAGTGATTAAAGTTTCAAAGAGGAACTTCTTTCTATCCCAAATTACGAGGTTTGTTGTTTTACAATTATTTTCATGACCAAAATAAGCTTTCCAACCCCCATTAATCCTTTTCTGAATGCTATAGTTCCAATCGAGCTTGTGATGAATATCAATTCCTAGGTACTTGTAAGAAGACACTTCCTCCAAGTTACTATAGTCATACATAAAATTAGAATAAGTGTCCTTCTTGGATTTGATAATCATAACTTTTATTTTGTTAGTGTTAACAGACATACCCATTGTAGAGGAGAAATCCTTAAGAAGTCTAAGTTTCTTATCAAGATCAGATGGGCACCTTGCGAGAAGAACAATATCGTCAGCATAGAGAAGAAGGATAATGACTATCCCAGCTAAGATCGTGCCAGCACATCCTGCTTACTCTAAACAACCTTCTAGCTTGTCGATGTAAATGTCAAATAGGGTAGGGGAGAGGGGGCAACCTTGTTTAACTCCGATATTACACTTAATATCTTTTGACCACCCCTCATTTCTCTTTAGCTTGGCAATTACATTCTCGTATAACCTTATAGCGGCCGCTCTTAGCTCGAAAGGAACATTTAGCTCTTCTAATATATTCCATAGGTTATTTCTAGGAACCATATCGAAAGCCTTTCTAAAGTCCACAAAGCAACAAAATATATTGGATTTATCATTGCGGCATTCCTCCACAATTGTCCTAAGTGTAACGAGGTGGTCCGTTGTTAAGTGCTGCCTTCTAAAACCCGCTTGGCCTCTATCCCATTTACCTTCACTTTCAAGCCAAATTCTCAACTTATTTTCCAAAATAATACCATATAACTTGCCTAAGAGAGGGATGATCATAATTGTCCAATAATTAGAGGGGTTATTTGTATCCCCACTTTTAAAAATAGGGATAATGAGGCTCTGAGTCCAAGGTTTAGTGAACCCTTGCTTGACCGCTTGGTTGAAATGCTTGTGGATGTGGGGGATGAGGACAAGACCTCCAAATTTTAATATTTCCACCTCGTAACCTTCAATGCCCATTTTCCAGGCGTTTAACCCCAAGATCAATGTCTTCTAACGAGAAAACTTCTTTCATTGTGAGCAGGGTTTCAAAGTTATCCTAAGCATTTTGAGATTCATAAAGCTTTTTAAGATAGGAATTCCAGTCGTGTAAAGCAATTTTATTATTATCTTTACTTTTCCTAGTAGAATCTGCCTCCAAAATTTCTTAAGAGCCACCTTAGAGAGGTGTAAGAGATTCTCTTGTCTTTTACGAATATATTGCCTTTTTTTTTCCTTTTAGTTAGGGCTTTGTAGATTTTTATCTTGTCAATTTTGAGATATTCATCAACAACTTCCTTAATTGCTCTCCTCGCACTTTTACAATCTTTGTCATACCATGGGTTGGTTTTGCTATTTCTTTTATTACTTGAGACTTTAATTGAGAACTTGTTAATAGAATATGAGAGGGTTGTAGTAAAATTATGATAGAGGTCATCTATGTTGTCTATACTAGATAAAGGAAGCAAATTAGTTTTTAATTCATTTAGAAAGAGATCGTTTTTATTTCTATCAAAGATTAATTTCTTTTGACTATAAGGATTATCTTCACTGGGATCTCTATGCATGAAAAAATTGAGAGTTATGAGTAAAGGCGTATGATCAGAGTCAGGCTCGTGGTCGTCTAAGATGTCAAAATTTATTATTTCGTTGTATGAAGGGAGATCGGAAATAACATAGTCTACCACACTGCTGCTAAGCCCATGGATGCAGGTCGTTTGGCTAGAATTGGGCCACTTCTTTAGACCATTGCAAATTATGAGATCCTGAGCACTACAGAGCTTGACTAGCTTCGACCTAAACAAACTATTCTCGAGGTATTCAAAGCTCCTTGTGTACCAGCTAGCTAGATTAAGGTCTTCGTCTAACCAAAGAGGATTGGGGTTGGAATGATTGCTTAGAAGAATAGCTTGGTTGCTTGAAGTTATAGCATTAAACTCACCCATTAAAAGGATATTACCTTCATTCTTGAGCTAGAAATATCATTCTCTAAACCATTGTAATGACTAAGTTTATCTAGATTCCTTTTCTTATAGAAGTTAGAATTAATGGGGGGCGGGGGGGGGAAATAACATATTTCTATGTAGGTCTTTTTATCATTAATGTCAGTAATATCAATCCAACTATATTGGTTGTAAGGGTCGTTTTTATAAATCCTAGCATGGGGGGAGATGTTCTTCTTAATGTAGCAAGCTATGCCCCCAATGCCTCTACGAGAGGATCGCTTGTTCCAGGTACACCATAGTGCAAAGCCATCTATGTTAGGGACCTTAGATTCTTCGTGCTCCAAAGTTTCAACAAGCAATATAATATCAACATCATTTGAGATACAACTTAGCTTGGGGCCTTTGTTCCATGGAAAGCCCCGACAGTTCCAAGAAAGAATTCATAGCATGTTGAATTGCTATTTATTACTATGTTTTTGGTTTCTATCTCAAATAATAGCTTTTCTATTTCTAATTATTGCACATTTTCCTTCCTTCCTAGCTTCTTTTACCTTTTGAACCTCCTTTCTTAATTCTGCTTGATCTTCTGGAATTAGATCTTCATTTATAAATATTCTCGTTCCTTCTAGACTTGAGGTTTTACTAAGTATGACATACTTATGGTAAGTAGAGATCACCTTTATTCGGATCAACCTTCCTTTATTCTCAGTTAATTTCCCTAACCTTGTTTCTTCTGTGAGACAAGTGGTTTCAATTTGTAATCTATTATGTAATTTTGTCTGGGCTATGGCTAAAGTATCCTCATCTACCCCCTCTTTCAAACCTAATTTTATAAGGTTCAAGGCCCTTTTGTTACACTCATGGTATAATTTGATTCATTTCAACTTTAAATGATTTGATATCTAATTTACCTACCCCACTATTTAGGGTGAGACTGTTGTTAACTTTTTCTTCTAGTTCTTTAATCATGTCCTTCACTTTAAGACTCTCTATATTATCAACATCTCCTTACTGGGATGTTTGGTTCGCATCTTGGTTTTTTTTTTATATGACCTGCAACCTAGTCTCCATTGCCTCCATTTTATTCTCCAATAGTTATATTTTATTTTCTATTTGTTTTTGGACCTTGTCTTCAAGAGATGTGAATTTGTTTTCCAGCATTGCTTCTAACTGGGTTTTTAGCTTGAATTCTCTTTCTTCTCTACGTTTCTCGAAAGACTGTATATACTCATAAAGGCTCTGTAGAGTAACTGTGCTAGGTCTACCTTTGGTAATCTTTGGTAGCTGTGGTGAATTATTCATACTTGAAAATATATGAGCATATATGTATTAAAAAAATATAAGGAATGTGTAAACTTGAATATCAGCAAACCGGACAACAGACCTCAAGTGCCCAGGTCCAAATATTTATCGACAAAAAATGACCATAGACCCAAGTATTTATCGAGAAAATTTACCACAAAATTTTCACCACAGAATTTCACCACAAACCCAAGTATTAATCGAGAAAATTCACCCCAGAACCAAGTATAGAATTTTCACCGCAGACCCAAGTATTAATCGAGAACTATGCTAATTAAGAATTTGAAAATAAAGATTCTTCTTCTTTCGTAAATGAGTTGAAGGATGTTAAAATGGATCAGGAGGATAGGCTTGTCATTTTTTATGTCATTTCTCTTTACACCAATATCCCTATCAATGAGGATTTTGATGTCATTAATCGCATTACTGATCCTGATACGACCCATTTAGTTGGATTATGCTTAACCTCCACTTTCTTCAGTTTTGAAGGTGAATTCTATGAGAAAACATGTGGTGTTGCCATGGGTTCTCCCCTTTCCCCGATTGTTGCTACTCTGTTTATGGAGGAATTTGAATCTAAGGTTCTTGCCTCAACTTTTTTACAACCAAAACTTTGGAAAAGGTTTGTAGATGATACTTGTATCGTATTGCCTCATGGCAAAGAAAAGTTAGATATTTTTTTCCTTCATCTTAATGATCGATCACGCTCCATAAAATTCACCATAGAATATGAGGTGGATGGTAGCCTTCCTTTCCTTGATGTTCTTATCGCTAGAAAGGATGATGGTTATTTCTCCCATTCAGTTTTTCGAAAGAAAACTCATACTGAGCAATATCTTCATGCTAGTTCACACCATTTCTCTACTCAAAAATTAGGTGTCCTAAACACCTTAGCCATGAGGGCGTTGAGGATCTCTGATGAGTCTCACCTTGAAGGGGAAAAGTCCCATCTGTTAAGTGTCTTTTGTAAAAATGGTTATAGTAGGTCGCAAGGCCTTAAAGCTTTCCTTAAAGCAGAAAAAGGTCCTCTAATTAAAAATAAAAAAGACCCTAGTCAATGGTTTTGCAGTGTGCGTCTTCCATTCATTCAGGGAACCACTGATAAAATTGCTAGGGTCCTTAGGAAGCATAAGGTGTATTCATCATTCAAGCCCCTTAACACGATTCGCAGCTCTCTCAAATCAGTTAAAGATCTGACTGACCCTAGGGATGGGAAAGGTGTATACATCATTCCTTGTTCTTGTGGGACTCCTTACATTGGTGAAACTCGTCGGTCTATAAATCAAAGGATTTGTGACCATGTTGCTGACATTAAACATGGAATATCCAGCTCATCTGCCCTAACTGAGCATGCAGAAAAGACGAACCATCATAATTGCATCGAAGAGGCTAAGGTCATTGCTAGGATCGACCATTTCCATCATCGGAAGTTAATAGAGGCCTTAGAAATTGAAAAAAGACACATTAATCTCAATAGAGATGATGGTTGGAACATCAGCAGGTGTTGGATACCAACCTTATATTCTTGATTGCCTTTTATTTATGCCCTGTTTATTGTTTCTTTATTTATTTATTTATTTTATTTTATTTTATTTTTATTATTATTTATTTTTAGTTTTTATAATTTTATTATTTTTATTATATTTTATGCTATATATTTATTATTATTATTTTTATTTATTTATTTTATTTTTAATTAATTAATTTATTTATTTATTTTGGTCCTTGGTTATTTTTTCGTTGGACCTCGCAAATTCATAATTAAATAAAATTAATAATTAAATCAACTAAATAAAATAAGAAATATATATATATAAATTAATTAAATAATTAATTAATAAGTTAATTAATCTATTAAGTAATTGAATAAATAATTCAAATATTTTAATAATAAAATGAAACTAGCCATTATTAAAAAAAAAAAAATTTAAAAGTCAAACTAGTCGTTTTCCTAATGGCTAGTTTAGCCATCTCTACATCTATTTAAACTTAATGTCCTGATCTGATCTCTCACCTAGTCTTGATGATGAACCACACTAGTTGGTTTGAAACACGCCGACAATGTTCCATTGCATGTGATGATTATCGAAAGAGATTTTACAATTTTATATGATGGATCACAGAAGCATTGATTCTAGAAATATTGAAACCCTGCTCAGTAGGGCCTTGGTAACGAAGATTCATCATTTCGAACGGGCACATTTGCGGGTATCTAAGTTGAGATCGGATCTTACCTTTCTAAAAATATGTAGAGATGCTTCTATTTTTCCTTCTTTTGTTAAAATTAATCATCCTCTCAATGTTTCTAAGAACCATAATGTATTTTTAAAGGCCAAACTTGGGCTCATTCGATGTGAGATCTCCAAAGTCAGGAGAAGTCTTGATCTTCTATCAAGAAATCTGTTGTCTTGGCATCTAAATTTGTCCAATTCAGATTCTGGCGAACGTTTGGACTTTAATTGATGCTCTTTCGGCTATTAGATCCATTCGTTGGGAAGCTTTATGGAAAGAGAAGCACGTATTAAAATTCCAAAAGCTTTCGAGGAGGTCTTCTCACTCGAATGAGGTTTCGATTTTGTCAGCAAGCAGGATTAATGCCAACCAAGACTCGGTGCTCAAGTCGTGGATTGTAGATGTCTCTTCTCCTGCGGATTCAGAAATTAGAGGCCTTCCGCCTCTTTCCAAGTGTGAGCCTTCTGTCTCTAAGGCGCCCTTTGTTGATCTTCTGTCTTCAACCATAAGGAATGATTTCTCTCCCCTTATCTCATTAAACTTTGTGCCTTATTCCTCAGTGGCCATGGATGTCGATGTCTTCGGAGAAGTGGTAAGGGAAGGGAAACTTGCATTTCAGTTGTCTGAATCCTCATTCAGTTACTCTAATATAGATGGGCAGGTCGATTTGTTGGGATCTCCCCATTCATTTTCACAGCTTTCATCTGCAGATTTCTGATTGGCCTAGAGCATAGCTATCAGTGCTGATAATTTTCCTATCCCTTTCGGGTCTCCATCTCCACCAAAGGGTTCGTTGAGTTCTGGCGTCGTGGGTGGATACTCGGTGTTGGGTGAGCGCATTGAATCTGCTTTCCTCCACTGTGGCCTTTGTAATTTAGGTATTTCTGAACCTTCAGATTATGAGTCCCCTTTGATGAAGAGTTTAATTTATCTAATAACCAAGGCAACCCTAACATAAATTCGTGTAATGAAATTAAAAATAATATGAATAAGAATGACTCTAACAGTAGTATTTTAATTATTCTAGATAGTAATATGACTAATAGTAAAAATCAGAACCGTGGTATCATTAATAAAAATGGTTTAGTTATTACAAAATATTATGACAGGATAAAAGATAAATGGCTCAATAGTTAGACATATAACGAAAATAATAATATTAGAGATAATATTAGTAGGAATGTTAATATGGAAAATAATAAAAATAGCAATATCACTAAACATGATTATAATAACAAAAATAACGATTTTCTCAAGAACGGGGATAGTAATAATTCTGAATATGAAGGTAAACTTAATAATAAAAATAGTAATACCATTAATAAGAGTAATAATATAAATAATAACTCTAGTAATAAAGTTGTCAATCTCTCCAGCTTTTCTTTTGACCTATTTGTTTATACTCTCTTAGAGAAAGGATTTAATTTTGCCTTAGCCCCAAAAAATATCCCCTTCCATGATATTATTTGTGACATAGAGTTTGGTATTAGAGGCTTGTCGGACTCCTCCAAGGACATCATTAGGCAAGATTGTGCGGTCATCTTGAAGAAAGCCAAGCCCAAGAGCAACTTGAGCAAGCCTAAGTTTGAGGCTCCAAAATCCTTAAACCCTAACGAGAAATCTGTCCGGCCAACAGTAGGGGATCTCCTCGGTAAAAGGTCCCAATTAGACCTTGAACCGTTTGGAATAGGGATCCAGTCCGGGGTGTGGATCCGACTACCACTGATTTCTCCTTTGCTTTAGGTCTTTCTTAAACTCTATAAAACAATGGATACACACCTAATCAACTGATACAAGACATATGATTGATGCATTAAACATTTATATAACACTATGCGTAGCGGGACAATTAATAAAGCATACACGCCGAAGGAGGTGTCGTTAGCAACATATCTTTGGGGTTATGCTTGTAAAATATCGACCACAAAAGAAATAGTTCTTTATGGCGAGATTCCCCTTTACTTTCTGAAAGACAAAACGAAATGCTAATAAAATAGTTCATTAACATTCATTAAGAGAGCTTATGGTAAACTGAACATCATTGACACAACACAGATAGCCATGATGCATAAATGATGACATGAAGAGTGCAATTTCATTAATCATAGGATGTTTGAAACTGTACAATGAAATACACATAGTGTTCGCACAGCAAAACACATCAGGTCCATAGGGATTTTTTTAAAATGCTTGTATTCATGTTTCAATGTGTACTCCTCTGGTAATACAATATATTCAATTCAAGTGCCAAACCAAAAGCCCCGTTTACAAGCTCTCGAAGGAGTATTTATAATGCAAAACCTACCCTTTTGGCTTCCTTGACCTTTCATCTTCCTGACTGTTGGGCTGCCTTGCAACCCAGTCCTTTTGCGACCTGCAACCTGAGCTGTTGTTGCGACCTACGACCTGACTGGGTAGTGGGGTCATAAGTTGTAAGAAAATGAGAGATTGCGACCTTGCGACCTTGCGACTAGGTCACTGGGTCGTGGGGTCGCAAAAGGCAGAAAAACCAAGGATATGCGACCTTGCGACCTTGCGACTAGGTCACTAGGTCGCGGGGTCGTAAAACAGAGGAAAAATGAAGGAATGCGACCTTGCAACCTTGTGAGTAGGTCGATGGGTCGCGGGGTCGCAAAACGGAGGAAAAATGAAGGAATGTGACCTTGCGACCTTACGACTAGGTCACTTGGTTGCGGGGTCGCAAAAGGCAGCAAAACCAAGGATATGCGACCTTGCAACCTTGCGACTAGGTCGCTGGGTTGCTGGGTCGCGCTGTTAGACTTTTAACACGGAGTGCGACTATGCGACTCGGCGACCTGAGAAAGTTCGCGACCTTAGACCTTCGATCATCCCTTTTGCATTTCTCTTTCAGCGATCTCATAACCTTGTTCTTCGGAGGCCAACCTTAGCCTTCGCCATGGTGAGGCAACAGCTTCTATCTGCCGGTGATGTTGAACATTCACAT
>JAXQQM020062707.1:0-23592 GCA_034641835.2 Pinus albicaulis | reverse complement strand
GAATTTTACATGATGTCCCTACACTATTCTTATCGTTGTACCAGCTTCTGAGAGAGATTGGTCCCATTCTAATCTAATTTCCTTGTTCAAACAAGAGATAGTAAGTGAGTTCTTGGACTGACAACCCAAACTATAAAGGGCTCCTTGCTATATTAAGATGTCCTAGGCACTAGTCTATGGCAACTCTAGACTGTCTCTAGGGGGGTGACAAAATCATCCACAACATCTTTCTGGCGCCGTTGCCGGGGAACGAATTCAAGAATATCTGTTTCCCTGGGTTCGACATCTCATATTCACTCTCTAATCAGGTGAGCACAGAGAGGTGAAGAGTTGCAGATTTCTCACCTTGGCGACTCCACTGGTCCTTATTTGATAAATTTTATTGGAAGTCCTGGCTCCTCGTAGGCCATATTTAAGGTCAGATACATCTCAGCAGAAAACACCATACGTGTCTGACCCAGAAAAGATCATTCATAAAAGAGTTTGGAAGGAGAGGAAGTCAGCTTGCGCTGAAAACCCTGAATATTCCGTCGAAGATTATCTGCCCTCTTCTTCTCAAGAAGTTAGAACAGAAAATCCCGAGTTTTACTCAGAAACTCCACGTAGAGGAAGTGCCTGGATTGAAGAAGAATCTCATCCTACTTTCGAGGCTGAAGAAATTAAAGAGGTCACAGAAGTAGCTGCTGTTAACCGTGAGTTATTCCCATCTACACCTCAGGCTTCTGTGCAATATATTCCCATTGTTATTCATACTCCACTTCCTCCTACTCCTCTCCCTTCATCTGTGTCTCAAATTGTTATACGACCCCCTCCCCCTCCAATGGCTAATGTTCCTGCTTTTCTATTAAACAAATATGCTCCACTGGCCTTACCCCAAGTGCTGAATAATATGCCTCAAGATTATTTGAAGATTCTACCGAGATTTAATGGTGAGAATGAGGTCGATGCTCAGAAGCACCTCGAGACCTTCTGCTCTTTTTCGGAAAACTTAAATGTTGAACATTTAGATGTGGTATTGATATTGTTTGTGCAATATTTGGATGGTGAAGCCAGAAAATGGTTCAAGACATTAGGAAACCGTTCAGTAACCACCTGGGATGACATGGAGAATACTTTTCTCAGGAAATGGGAAGAAAAGAAAGATTATGGTCAGTGTCTTATTGAATTCAATACCCTGAAGAAGAGACCAAATGAGGGGGTGAAATAATTTATTAAAAGGTTTAATAAATTGTATTTGAGCCTTCCTGCTGATATGAAGCCTCATCAAACTGCTGCTAAAGTTGTTTTTGTAGCAGCCTTTGACTCAGAATTTGGTTTCTGTCTACGGGAAAGAATGCCTATCACTTTGGATGATGCTCAGACAGACGCTCTAGAATTAGAAGCAAATTTTGTAGCCACCGGAAAATCGAAAGGAAAATTCGAGCAGGATGCCAGAAGAAGAGGTGAAGAGGAGGTATCTACTTCAAACCAGGGCAAAGATTCAGACCAAATGGAAGAAATGAGCCAAATGATCAAAAAGCTAGTCAAGCTTGAACTAGAAGCTGAAAATGCTGCCCCCAAGAATTTCTATAATGCTCCAAACAAAGGATATAATCCCCAGTATAGAAGACCACCATTACAAATATTGCTAAGGGAAGCAGAGGAGCAGCATGATCAGGTACTACACTCATTGCACCGGGAAGGCCCAGTAGATGACTCCACCGAAGCGCTGCCTATGGACTGGAAGATGCGAATCTTTCCTTTTCAAATAGTGACGGAGAAAAATCCCTCTTTTGCTTTCAATTTACAAAAAGAACTTGAGAAGATCAAAATCCCAGTCCCCTTGACTGAACTGTTGAAACAACCGGCATATCAATCTCAAGTTGCCTCTTTCATACTTCCTCCAGAAGCAGCACTCACCCCAGATAATATCAAGCACTGGCAGGTCTTTGATGACGAAGAATAGATGATGGGATTCCTAGCAATAGAAGGTGAATTCTCCAACATGGAGATTGATGCTGATGAAAGAAATCTGACACCACTTGATAGTCAAAGTAAGGAGGAAGGAAATTCGGTGAAGGAATTTAATCCATGGAATGAAGAGATCAGACTGTTGGAAAGTATGTTGAATAAATATGATTCGATACAGGAAGGAGAACCTCAATTTCCAAATTGGGAATTGCAGGATGTAAAGATACAAGGAAATGAACACAGTGAAGACTTCCTGGGTCCTGGGAGAGACTTAAGATCCCTGAGAAAAGAATTGGTGACTGAATCATCAAGTAAGATTTTTGGGTCTCATGATTTCGGAACTGACAATACGGCTGTGTTGACATGTATTACAGAAGACAATCCACCCTCTGGAGTTGTCTTGGATACAGATGAACTATCGCAGAAGAAGGAAGGTGAGGCAACCCTTTCTCATGTGCAGGAACTTGTTATCACTGACAATGACAGGAAGAAGCTGATGTATCTGATAGACAAAGAGAGGACTAGAGGAAAAAATTTTGGAGCTACTACAGTGATGGGAAATCAGAATTCCATTCTGATAGAAGATAGGAGTCCAAAATTTGAAAAAATTGATTTGATTGCCAGAAGCAATCAAGCGGGTAAAGGAAAATTACTTAAGATTGTCAAGGAAGAAGAAGAAGAGTACGTTGAAACAAATATGCAGCATATTGATGAAATGCTTGTAGACAAATGGTTGAATTGTTTGCTGAAAACATTTAGAGAAGAGAACGAAAGTGCAGGTGCTGAAGCGAAAATTCCTGAAGTTGTGAAAGGAGCAGGAGTAGATACTAGTTTGCAGAATTTAAATATGCTTACAAGTACACAAGGAAGAATGAACGATTATGCTACTGCAGTTAAATAATTAAAAGGTAATTTACCTTTTGAAGGTAAATTTGCAGGCGATGAACAAAATAATGTTGCAGAAGGAGGTATCCTGAGAGATATTCAGGAAGTTTGTGAAGCAGCCAAATTTTTAGCAAAAAAGGCAACATCGATAGTAATGTTCGAGACAGTAGCAGCAACAAAAATCGAAGACAGTAGTGGGCAAAGTAACTTCCAGACAAAGGAGAGGTTGGACATAGAGATTGACAGCATCAAAAGACTGATGATGAAGGTGCCTCAGAAATAGCAGATAACAGCAAGAAAGCAAAGAAAGTTTGGCCATGGAAAAACCAGAACAGAATGTGAAAGCATAGCTGGAGCCAAATTACAGAACAAAATATGGAAACATAGAGGGGTACAGTTGAAGAATAATGTAACTAATGAATACCAGCAAAGCAAAGTATGGGACCCAGGAGGCGAAGACATCCTGGTGTATTATATTGTACATTATTTTTCTTTTGTTTTATCATTCTTTTAATAAGGAATGGGTGCTAATGAGTTTTGAAGAAAACGCAAAGGGAGCGTAGAATAAAATTCACACACACAAGAGCGTCTGAGGTCTGCGTGTTCTTGACATGTCCGAGGACGGACATGTCGTCCCCAGATGGAGCCGATGTTGTACATATCTACCTCTGCCTGTGAATTTTGCCCCGCTGCCTCATTCGAATCCATTTTTAACCTCTGCCGTGGCCTAAAATCTCATGACCCTACTTGATATTACTATCCCCGCCTGAAAATCTACTTTACAGTAGTTAAAAACCCAAATTTAAATAATCGGGCCGAGATTCTTAAGAGTTTGACTCCCTCCCGCTTCGGCTTCCATATGACCCGAGTCTGAAAACCATAGTTCAAAGCGAGAAGGGGCCTATTGTCTTGACGATCAGACGCAATGCTGGCCATCCGATCTAGCTCAAATCAACGGCGCGACAATCAGCTTATATGAAGGGCCTGCGCGCATCAGATCGTCAGTATTTCATGGCCCACCATTTTATTGTCCCCCGATGCAAGCGCAGCCGTTGATCTTGTTCCGAGATCGAACGGTCCTAGGTCAATCGCAGTCCTGCCCTCAATTGCGATCGGAACTTCTAAAATGTGCCACCCCGGTCTCCCCACTCCATATTCCGATTGCGATCTCCGATTCGGGTCCCACCTCCTGCGGTCGTGTCATCATAATGCATCAGTGTACGCCGTGTTTCTCCTCCACCATTCATATGTTCTGGTGACGTGTCATATTTTATGAACCTTTGCCCTGTTCGTTCATTATCGCTCCATTGTATTCTGCATTGTCACCCTCCATGTCCCCATTGTTTTTATGCGTTTCCTGTCACCCTGCATCGCCTTAACATTTCACCTAGTTCGTATCACCGTTTCCATGACCGCCATCGTATCCCCACTCCCTGTCACCGAGTCAATTTTCTCTAATGTTTTGCAGTTTTTGCAAGTTTTAAAACTACTTAGTTGGTGCTTTAACTTGCCGCCTCCACTGCTAAGATCTGAAGGACATATTTTAACCGGCGAAATTAAAGAAAGAAGCCGAGGGTAGGTAGGAGAGATGACCGCCATTAAAGAAGACATAGATATTGATTCTCAGAACTCTCCAGATAAATTCACCCCGAATTAAAGATCCGGGATTTAGATCTGAAGCCAGGGGTCGAGAGTACAGTACAACAATGCAGATTGTTTCAAATCTCTTACGGCAGCAGATTTTCCTTAGCCGCGGGCAGCATATTGTATATATTTTATTATTTTTGTCTTGTATATAAAGAGATTTTTATCTCCCAGCATTTATTTCTTTAGACGGACTGGTAGTTATATTCATTTATAGTCAGTCATTCATAAGAGAAGGCGCGAAGGTTTTCCACCATGTTGGTTCAAACTGAGTCATTAATTGTGCCTCGTCTCCCTCCTCCTCTAGAAGTTTCTGTCTTCTCTATAAATACTCAGAAATAAGATTTTTGAGAGGTTCCAGATTTCTATCAGCAAATGGTGCAGCGAGAAGACTTCTGTATACATTTTGTAATACTTCTGTATGAAGTTTCAGAGCCCGTAGGGTCTCAGTGAGGAGGGGTTATAACTGTATTGAGGATTCTGGTCTTTGGTATCTCACAGTATGTAATTTCTCTTATGTGTTAATACATTATCTCATTTCTTACAATTTATCTTCTTGTATCATGTTCTAGAATGCGAGTGGCTCACTAGTTTGCAGTAAGGATTCATCTTAAGTGGTGCCCTTTCTAGAATTAGTCAAGCGCTTTAAATAGGCCTAGTCATGATATACTGTTCGATGTTCTTTCTTTCCATATTTTCTGCTATATTAGTTGCTTGAGGAGGGTGCTTTTAAAATGCCATTTTCATATAAGGATTCGTAAATTGGTGCGCTCTTATATGGTTCTGTTGTGTATCTGGGTATCAGTCTCATGTCAGCTAATATCTTCTTATGTTTCCTCACTGCACTCCCTTCCTGATATCTGATTTCTGTGATATATTAGTTGAATCGGCCCTCTTTACAGTAAGCGGTCTCTTAACTGTCTGATGCTTTCATGCTGGAGTTTTACATGATGTTCCTACATTGTTCTTGTCTTTGTACTAGCTTTTGAGAGAGATTGGTCCCATTCAAAACTAATTTCCTTGTTTAGAACAAGAGATAGTAAGTGAGCTCCTTGGACTAACAACCCAAACTATAAAGGGCTCCTTGCTATATTAAGATGTCCTAGGCACTGGTCTATGGCAACTCTAGGTTGTCTCTAGGGGGGTTACAAAATCATCCACAACAGTACTAATTGTTAAGGGTTTGAGGAGGCATGGAGAAGCTCGTGGAGATAGTCCTTTTTGGAGAAAAATTTCTCTGCTGACGTTAGAACATAGATATGGCTTGTTTTATGTGCTTTAGACTTCATTAAGCCTTCTAATTGTATTCGTGGTCTTCAAACTGCATCTTTATCCTTTGAACATGGGATTAAAGCATTAAATCTTCAATAAGGAGCTTAAATCCCTTAATTTCCTTTACTGATACTCTTTCTGCTGATGTGACTGTCTCTCTGCGCTCTGAGTCACAACGACTGTGACTTTGGAGACAGAATGAGTTGCACCATCTGTATACCCTGCACAATATAATAAACTCATTATAAAACCCAGGGGAGTGGTGGAAGACTATTGTGGAGGCCTGTGAAATGGTAGCAGAAATGGTGGGTGCAGGTGAAAAACAAGTGAAAATCATTGTGGAATGGTGAAGAACTAAGCCGGTGAAAGTTTGGTGTGAGGAGAGAACAAGGCTGTCCGATTAGATATGACAATGATGATCAACAGTCGAGATTCACCGGTGGTGGAAGTGTAGGTTTTAACCCTGTACAAAAATTATCTACACACGAATCTTATAATATAAATTAAATAATAGCGAGATCATAAAACATAAATTAGATAAACACAAAGATTTTCCCCTGGATCCCAAATCGGGACAACCAACTTGATTTTTCATTATATTCCTTCTAGTGTTACAACACATATATATACATGCCGAAGCATACATAAACCCCAATCCATAAACCCCGGATTAGAACATAACCGTAGTTCCCTTGACCGTATCTACAAAAATACCAGGGGCCGAAAACCATCGTACCCCAAAACCATGTGCAAAACCATGCACAAAACCATGGACGCGGACTACCCACCGGAAATTAAGGACCAAAAATTTTCGCCGGGGCGCTGCCCCGGACCCTGACAAGGGGGGCTACCGCCCCCCGTTGCACCCAGCACAAAGTGGGGGCTATCGCCCTCCCTCTTACCCCCCCCCCCCCGCGCGTGCTTAGTCATGGAAAGAATATAACACATACCCAACATTCTCCCACTTGTTGTTTTCTTTCCACAGGGGGTCACAAGAGAGCTTAGTCATTGGCCCAATTCTTCAACACCCATTGTTTCTCTACACCAAGAGAACTTCTGAGTGCTCACAGACTTCATCAATGCATCTGCAACATTCTTCAAAGTGTCCACCTTTACCAGCAACACCCTTTAGCCTCAACCATATCTCTAACAAAGTGATATTGAACATCAATGTGCTTTGTCCTTGAATGATAAGCAGGGTTCTTAGCCAAGAAAATTGCACTTTGGCTATCACAGTCTATCCTTATAGCTTGCTGTACCAACCCCATACTTGAACACAATCTCTGCAACCAAATTGCTTCCTTGCTTGCATGAGTGGCTGCTATGTATTCTGCCTCTGTAGTTTAAAGAGCCACTACAGACTGTCTTTTACTCATCCAACTGACTGCGCCTCCAAATAAGATAAACACATACCCACTTGTAGATCTTTTTTGGTCCAGATCTCTAGCCCAGTCTGCATCAACAAAACCACGAATGTCAAACATTCTTTCCAATCCTGGTCTTCCCTGGTAGCACAAGCCATAATCACTAGTGCCACGTAAATATCTGAAAACCCGCTTCACTATTGTCCAATGCTCCTTCCCTGGGTTTGACATAAACCTGCTCAATACTCCCACTGCATGTGCAATGTCTGGTCTAGTACATACCATTGCATACATTAGGCTACCCACTGCACTTGCATATGGAACACAGGACATATACTCCTCTTCTTCTTGTGTCTTGGGACACTGTTCAGCAGACAGCTTTACACCTACAGGAATAGGAACATTCACTGGTCTACTATCTTGCATATTGAACCTCTGCAATATAGTCTCGACATACTTCCTCTGGTTTAACCAGAGCTTCCTCTTTGCCCGATCTCTCTTAATTTACATGCCCAAAATATAGTTTGTAGCACCCATATCCTTCATGTCGAATTTGGAGAACAGTTGGGTCTTCAAATCTTGGATAATTTCTTTGTCATTTCCAATCAACAACATATCATCCACATACAAGACCAAATAAATAACACGGTCACCAATTAATTTAAAATAAACACAGTGATCCTCGTTGCTTCTGGTGAAGCCAAGTCCCCTTATATAGGTATCAAATTTCTGATACCACATCCTTGGTCACTGTTTTAACCCATACAGAGACTTCTTCAACCTGCATACCATTTATTTCTTAACCTTCACCATAAAGCCTTTAGGTTGCTTCATGTAGATCTCCTCTAGATCCCTGTGAAAAAATGTTGTCTTCACATCCATCTGTTCTATCTCAAAATCAAATGCAGCAGCAACAGATAAAAGTAATCTAATAGAAGTAACTTTGGCAATAGGAGAAAAAATATCACCAAAATCAATTCCCGGCACCTGGGAATAACCTTTCGCTACCAACCGAGCTTTGTATTTCTCCACCTTGCCTTCTACATTCATCTTCTTCTTAAACACCCATTTGCTCCCAATGGGCTTCCTTCCAACCGGCAACTCCACCAAATCCCATGCATCATTTTTGTGCAAGGATGCCATTTCATCAACCATGGCCTCCTTCCATAGTTTTCCATCCTCTGAATCTACTGCCTCCCTGACAGTTTTGGGTTCATCATTAGTTATAGTTAAGGAAAAACCTGAACAGAAAGCAGATGGACTATACCTTTCTGGTTGCCTTCTTTCCCGAACTGATCTTCTCAAAGTTGGAGTTTGTGGCTCTTCATCTTCTGAGTCTTCTTCTGTTGTAGAGTCTGATTCATCCTCCTTTAGCTCAAACTCTATCTTCTCAAGTTCCTTTGGTAGGACTTCATGCTTAAAAACATCTTTCACTTCTCTAAACACCACATCTCGGCTGTACACAACCTTCCTTGTTTCTGGGTTCCAAAGCTTGTAACCCTTTAAACCATCCTTATACCCAATAAAGATGCACCTTTCAGATTTATTATCCAACTTGGTCCTTTTCTCCTTCGGAACATGTACATATGCATCACATCCAAATACCCTTAGATGTGAAATAGAGGGTTTCTTACCAGTCCATACCTCATGTGGGGTCTTATCCTCCAACGGTGATGAAGGTGATCTATTAACTAAGTAACATGCAGTCTCCACTGCCTCTGCCCAGAATTCTTGTCCTAACCCGGTATCACAGAGCATGCTTCTTGCCTTTTCCATAAGTGTTCTATTCATTCTTTCTGCAACTCCATTTTGTTGAGGTGTGTATGGAGTAGTCTTCTACCGTACTATACCACACTTCTTACATAACTCTTCAAATTCCTTCTTGTAGAACTCCCCATCATTATCTGTCCTCAATGCCTTTATCTTCTTCTCTGTCTGGTTTTCCACCAGAGCCTTAAATTCTTTAAATTTGTCGAAGACTTTAGATTTCTTCCTCAATAAATATATCCATGTATTCCTCGAGAAGTCATCTATGAATGAAACATAGTACACAGACTTTCCCAGTGATGGAACTGACACAGGCCCAAACACATCACTGTGCACAAGTTCTAATATCTTGTTTTCCCTCTTAGCACCAGAAGGAAAACTCACTCGATTCTGCTTCCCATATACACAATGTTCACAGAAATTGAAATCCAGAGAACAATTAGACATACCTTCTACCATACCATCTCTATGCAGTATCCGAAGGCCCTTCTCTCCAATATGTCCAAGCCTTTGATGCCATAGCATGGTCTTTTCTCCAGAGACAGCTAGACTTTCCGTCCCACTTTCAGGAACCACAAAATTGTTACACCCATCAATAACAGTGCTACCTTGTAGCTTGTACAGAGTTCCAGTCCGAACTCCCCGCATTAATACCAGTGCTCCCCGAACCATCTTGCAGGCATCTTTCTCGAACACTGTTTTTACACATGCATCATCCATCTTGCTTACAGAAATCAGATTTCTGGCCAATGCAGGAATATGCAGAACACCAGGAAGTGTTCTAATCCTTCCACCTTGCAGCTTCATCTTGACCTTTCCACGTCCGACGATTCTGGCCTTCCTATCATCCCCTAGAAGACATCACCACCATCATATTTCTCATACTTGCAGAACCAATCCCTATGGGGAGTGAAGTGAAAGGATGCACCTGAGTCAATCAACCATGACTCATGATCTACATGTGTATTTGAAGAAGAAGCCAAATACACATCCCCACCTTCATCCGAGGTGGTTTTTGCCTCTGCAGAAGGAGCATCATCATATCCCTTTCCTTTCTCAGGAGCTTTAGATCTGCAGTCCTTTTTGTAGTGCCCTTCTGTTGAGTCTCAAAAATGTTCTCCATATTCATACATATTTCCATTATGTCATAACCATTTAGCTCTTATTTCATAGCCATTTAACCTAAAACCCTACATCAAATAACCATTTACATAAATATATGGGTTAGGATCCTTGTTTTCCAAAGTTATTTATTTTATGTATTTTAAGTGAATTTATGATTAGAAACTAGAAAATTAACATAGTTTCATATATCTATATATGTGTTATGAGTTTTGTGACATGCGTAGGTCAAAAGGAGACTTCTAGAAGACCCTTATGTGGCACTCTAAAGCCAAATTCGAATTTGGTTGGAGAAGATTATGGGATCAAGAGGATATGTGTCTCACTTCCTTGTTGTATTGAAACTCTAGGAGGATATGTGTCTCATTCCTCAAGTTGTGTTAAAACCCTAGAAAGACATGTGTCTTATCATTTCCTATTTTGATTGTAACTCTAGAGATGGAGGGAGAGATTCATGGACTCCCATTAATGAGATGTCTCCTCATATTTTGTATAAATAGGAGAAGGTTTCTCCTATCATAGGTAATGAGGAAGTAATGAGAAAGTAATGAGAAAGTAATGAAAAAGTAGTAGAGAAGTCTTTTGTAACAAAGTTCAAGATGGAATGGGATGTAGATTTGTGAGTTCTTTTTAATAGAGAAATTCAGTTCTTTGATGCTGTTTTGATTACAACTTCAAGGAGCTAAGGACTACACCAAATTGGTAGCAGAGGGCCCCTGCTATCCAAGGAGGCTTTTACATGTTTTCTAGATAAGTTGCTTTCAATTATGTTTTGTCATATTTCCTTACTTAGATTGCTTTTTGAAATCATAGCTTTTAACATAATTTTCATGGCAGCCCGGGCATTTGCATATCTTTTGACTAATGACATGGAATCAATATTGTTCTGCTGTTAATTTATTTTTTCTTAGTTTTTGTTTAATTCCGGTATTGCTTTGTTTATTTCAGTCTTGCACATTTGCTTCAGTAGTTAGATTTAGATACATTAAATTGCTCATGTCATTTTCAGTTACCTCCGAAAGCCACAGCTGGACTGATGGTGAGGGATTGTATTATGAAATGTGTAGTTTGATATTAGTTTCATTTCTGCAAGTTAGATATATTAAATTGCTCATAACATCTTCAGTTGCCTCCGAAAGCCACAGCTTGACTGATGGTGAGGGATTGAATTATGGATGTGTAGTTTGATATTAGTTTCCTTTCTGCAAGTTAGAAATATTAAATTGTGCATGACATCTTCAGTTACCTCCGAAAGCCACAGCTGGACTGATGGTGAGGGATTGAATTATGAATGTGTGGTTTGATATTAGTTTACTTTCTGCAAGTTAGATATCAGTTACTCAAGTTGTTTCTGGTTACTTCCGAAAATCATAGCTGGACTAATGATGAGGGATCAGAAGACAAGTTGATGTAATTTGATTTAGATTTACTTTATTGCAACTTTTAGATTTCTTTCAGCATAGTTTCTTTTGTGTTTAGACAGCAGCAAGAATAGTTTGGTTTCATGCTCACTAGTTCACTGTTTTGATTTATTAGATTAGCAGCACCTTTTTCATTTCAGTAGCACATTTTCATTTCCTTTCAAGTTTTGTCATTGTATGTTGCAAATTCATTTTTCAGTTTCAAGTTGGTAAATCATTATAAAGGACATCATTGCCTTGAATATTCATAACCATACTTGTCTTTTAGAATTTCCATCTCACATTAGGAAACCAACCAAGATCAATAAAAATCAAAAAACGACAAAAAGTAAGAGATAGGTTATCTTGCACATATAGTGCGCCACACTTCGTCAGCTTACGAATCCCTGGTTGATAATTTATGTTAGCAATTTAGGACACACTAAATTGACCAAACATTTTGGCGCCGTTGCCGGGGAAGTGTAACTAGGTAGCCTTATTTCTTACATCTAAAAAAAAAAAATTAATAATTCTTGAGTATGCTGTCCTCCTGCACTTTGTGTGATCTGGAGGATCAGAAAAGGAATTGTTATGTAAAAAAAAAAATTAATAATTCTTGAGTATGCTCTCCTCCTGCACTTTGTGTGATCTGGAGGATCAGAAAAAGAATTGTTATGTGAAAAAAAAAAAAGGAGACATAATAAAACTTCATCATTTCAATTGATTCAACAATTAAAAAAAAAAAAAAATATTGTTTTCGTGAAAAACTTTGATTTCAATAAATTGTTTTGTTTAATGAATATATATGTGTATTTTTAAAATTTTTGAAAATATAACATACATAATTTTATTAAAAAAAAATAAAAAAAAATTAAAAAAAAATCTCATGGAAATAATACTCACGCATACGCATGAGGCTATTCTTTGGCTTGCCTTTACACATATATGCAGACCTTCAATCCACACAGACCCATGCACTGCAATTAAAAAAAAAAAAACTTCTCTTTTACATATTCGTTTTTCCTCAAACAACACTTATTAAAAATCATTTTTAAAAGAATTTGCACACAATGAATGTATATCATATGAAGAAACTGTGATGAGAAGAAGATTGCAATTTGCTGATGAAGAGAAGATTACAAATTCAATTGTAGGGACATACAATGGAAGTGTATCATATGAAGAAATTGCTGATGAAGAGAAGATTTCAGACTATTGATGAAGAGAAGATTGTAGATTCCATTGCAGGTAATTGGAATGAGGAAGATCAATCTGAACTTCTCTGTGAGAT
The DNA here is from genome assembly GCA_034641835.2 of Pinus albicaulis. Taxonomy (NCBI): domain Eukaryota; kingdom Viridiplantae; phylum Streptophyta; class Pinopsida; order Pinales; family Pinaceae; genus Pinus; species Pinus albicaulis. The sequence continues at coordinate 10,897 of JAXQQM020062707.1, read as the reverse complement.
ACAAGCCATTACACTTCAAAACCTGCAAAATAAAAACAAATCAAACCACAAGTAATTGCCAGAAAACGAAATGCGTAATTGTCAAAAACACCCGATTTTAAAACGAATTTTCTGAGCAAACCAGGACGAATTAGAAAAAAATAAAACATGGGTTTTTTCGGGAACGGGGTGAATTAGGTAATCTTATAAGAAATTTCTGAAATTCGCAGCCATTTGGGAGAAATTCAGGGTTCTTAGGAGCACTAATTTGCAGTGTGCGTGAGAGAAAAATGTTTTTTTTTTTTTTTATGATGAAAACAGTCACGGTTTTGAGAAATAATCAAGGAACTAATTTCCTTACTTGAGGGAAAATGTGGCAGAATTCATGTGTGGTGGCATATGATGAATGACAGATGGATTATTTGAGGCAAGCACATTATCACATGTGCATCAAATGCAAGTTGTATAAATTGAAAATGACTCTGCCTTCATCTCCTTCATAGTTAGGAATTTGACTTTAGAAATTTCAAGCTTTTTATTTTTATTTTGCATGAAAGAGGCATTGGCATGACTTTGTTTCAAAAATATTCATAAGGACAATTATTTCATCCATGCTTTATTTCATTTATAAAATAAAAATAAAAATAAAAATAAAATTGAATCAATGAAATGAATAAGTTATTTGCTCACTTTTCTGAAGGTATTGATTAATTTTAGACTGATGATGAAAGATGAATGACTAACTTTTTATTCAAGATTTTTAGCAGCTGAAAAACCTCATTGTTCAAATCAGCCTAACTTTTTCATACAAAATCAGATTTTGATTATTTAAGTATCATTGGAAAGGTCTTGATAAGATCGACACAGTGAGAAATCCATCATTAGAGTTTGAAATGGTAAATAATGAAATAAATTGCTGAAAAGAAGCAACATTCAACTTGAGGCACTAATTCCAAAACATGTATAAATTCTTTTGATTTTTCCTTTGAGAACTTGTTTCATTAATACAAATTCTTAGTTTTGTATGTAAATATCATAACTAGAGAGATTGATCACCTCTCTCCCTTTGATAATCTTACATTCCATTGCAGAAGAAGTATTAGTTTTTTTTGCAGGTTCCAGGAGGAAGGACAAATGACTACAAGAGAATGGTGTCTCTCTAAGAGACCAATTTGTTTCATAAGAGGATGATCGGCAACAAAGAGGAAATATGCTGATGTAAAATCAGATCCAAACACTTGAAAAACTTTCAGATACTATTGTCTCCATCACATCCATACCTCATAATAAACCATTCACCTCATTTCACTTCATACTTTCCATTTACATTCACATCCACTTTCCATTTCTTTTTGTCCATTCATAACCACAAATAAAAGCAAGAGGCTCATTCACATGCTTATTGCCCATTGTCATTTCTCATTCACATGCTTATTGTCCATTTCCATTTTTATCTTCCATTTTCATTTTCCATTTCATGTCATTTTCATTCCGCAAATAAGCCCTGCTTCAATGCAAACTATTGAGTCCATAGTCCTTTGAGTCTAAGTTCTTTGTAAAAACACCTTGAGGCTTGCATGCCTTAATGGCAAGTTCTCATGTTGACAAACAATGGGAATACATTAATGTCTCTTGTTCGTCAGATCTTCTAGGTGACTCGACATCAGCAAAATCATTCGTACCTAGCAAGATGTGTTTAGGCATCTTGATTCTCATTGTCATCAATGGTGAGAGTTCTCGTGTTGACTAGTGGCATCCATTAATGGCCACTAATTCAACAATTTCCTACTATGTTCGACATCATAACATCTTTCACATAGTAGGAATTGTGCCAATGAGTTTTGAAGACATGAAGACTATTATTTTCAGCATTTTGGAGCAGATTCAACAAGTTTTAGTAGGAGCAATAAAAAGTCATCTCATCTCTTTATCCATGACTCCTCTTGTTCAGCCACTTGAAAAAGAATATGATCAAAATTTTGCAGCCACCACACATACACAACTCATCCACATTTAAGGTAAGTGAAGGTATGTTGTTTTCTAATTTTTAGTCATGTAATTCATTAGAATGCTAAAATTGTAACTTTGGAAAAATTCCTCACTCCCTTTTTCACATTGTCATATCTTTAGTTGAGGGGAAAGGACATCATTTCATATCCACATATCATACACTATCACACATTTTCATTTCATTTCCATACACATATACTTCCCAACCAACTATTGTTGCAACATGATCCAAAAGATTATATGCCTTGCAAATGATCAATTCATTGATGAAGTAATTGATTCTAAATGTTTTTCATGAACTTTGATGCAACAAAGAAAATAAAGCATTGTTACACAAGAACCAATGCTTAAAAAAGGTTGTTACCTGAAACCAGCATTGAGAAGAAATGGTTGTTACACAATTCCAACCATTGAAAGAAAATAATTAAAGATAAATAAGTAAATAGAAATGAAAAAAAATGTTGCAATCAAATGTATTATACTTTGCCAAAAAGGAAAAATCAAGAAGCAAAGTTTGGAATGAATCTATATGAGTAAAAACTCATAAAAGATCAACTCATGAACAAATGAATCATTGCAATGGTTGCATGAGGACATGCAACAACTTCAGTTGGGGGGTATGTTGAGTCTCAAAAATGTTCTCCATATTCATACATATTTCCATTATGTCATAACCATTTAGCTCTTATTTCATAGCCATTTGACCTAAAACCCTATATCAAATAACCATTTACATAAATATATGGGTTAGGATCCTTGTTTTCCAAAGTTATTTATTTTATGTATTTTAAGTGAATTTATGATTAGAAACTAGAAAATTAACATAGTTTCATATATCTATATATGTGTTATGAGTTTTATGACATGTGTAGGTCAAAAGGAGACTTCTAGAAGACCCTTATGTGGCACTCTAAGGCCAAATTCGAATTTGGTTGGAGAAGATTATGGGATCAAGAGGATATGTGTCTTACTTCCTTGTTGTATTGAAACTCTAAGAGGATATGTGTCTCATTCCTCAAGTTGTGTTGAAACTCTAGAAAGACATGTGTCTTATCATTTCCTATTTTGATTGTAGCTCTAGAGATGGAGGGAGAGATTCATGGACTCCCATTAATGAGATGTCTCCTCATATTTTGTATAAATAGGAGAAGCTTTCTCCTATCATAGGTAATGAAGAAGTAATGAAAAAATAGTAGAGAAGTCTTTTGTAACAAAGTTCAAGATGGAATGGGATGTAGATTTGTGAGTTCTTTTTAATAGAGAAATTCAGTTCTTTGATGCTGTTTTGATTACAACTTTAAGGAGCTGAAGGACTTCACCGAATTGGTAGCAGAGGGCCCCTGCTATCCAAGGAGGCTTTTACATGTTTTCTAGATAAGTTGCTTTCAATTATGTTTTGTCATATTTCCTTACTTAGATTGCTTTTTGAAATCATAGCTTTTAGCATAATTTTTCATGGCAGCCCGGGCATTTGCATATCTTTTGACTAATGACATAGAATCAATATTGTTCTGCTGTTAATTTATTTTTTCTTAGTTTTTGTTTAATTTCGGTATTGCTTTGTTTATTTCAGTCTTGCACATTTGCTTCAGTAGTTAGATTTAGATATATTAAATTGCTCATGTCATTTTACGATTTTTATAAACCCATGACTAGTGATAATTTGAGAAGTTGAAGTATAGATAATAGATGTATTATTCATTCTTCTTTCCTCAAATTTAGATATATTAAAAGCTTGCTCATAACATCTTCGATTTACTCAGCCAGTGGGTGATGGTGAGGGATTGCATTATAGATAATAACCAGTTTAGTGTGGATTCATATATAAATTTAGATATAATGCATTACTCATAATATCTTCGGTTATACACTCAGAAAATAAATTTGGAAAATTACGTGGTGAAGAAGTTGTAATGTAAAATATTGTTGATATTAGTTCCTTTCTGCAAATTTAGATATATTAAATTGTGCATGACATCTTCAGTTACCTCCGAAAGCCACAGCTGGACTGATGGTGAGGGATTGAATTATGAATGTATGGTTTGGTATTAGTTTACTTTCTGCAAGTTAGATATCAGTTACTCAAGTTGTTTATGGTTACTTCCGAAAATCATAGCTGGACTAATGATGAGGGATCAGAGGACAAGTTGATGTAATTTGATTTAGATTTACTTTATTGCAACTTTTGGATTTCTTTCAGCATAGTTTCTTTTGTGTTTAGACAGCAGCAAGAATAGTTTGGTTTCATGCTCACTAGTTCACTGTTTTGATTTATTAGATTAGCAGCACCTTTTTCATTTCAGTAGCACATTTTCATTTCATTTCAAGTTTTGTCATTGTATGTTTCAAATTCCTTTTTCAGTTTCAAGTTGGTAAATCATTATAAAGGACATCATTGCCTTGAATATCCATAACCATACTTGTCTTTAGAATTTCATAAAAATCCAAAAACGACAAAAAGTAAGAGATAGGTTATCTTGCACATATAGTGCGCCACACTTCGTTAGCTTACGAATCCCTGGTTGATAATTTATGTTAGCAATTTAGGACACACTAAATTGACCAAACAGTACGCATGCCATACCAGGTCTTACAGCAGTATGCCCATTTACATGTAAAAATTTAACTCCATCATAATTTATTTTTTTTCATTGTTGTTATTTTAACACTTCCTCTCTCATCTCTCATGGACCTCTCATGGTCCATTTTCCATGCTACTCATCGTTAGCCAATTTTTCCTTCTGCTAGGGCTGGCACATCTGATCCATCTTTAGCTTTAACTGTAAGCGTCCTCCCACCATCGATGCACCAATCTGGATTAGATTGTGCAGTGCACAACAATTCATAGCACGCCCCCTTCCTTGAAAATAATGTTGCTCACTGTTGCATTGCTTGCCTGCAGTGTTACCATAAAGGAGAGAGCTCATCCCTCCAAAAATTTAATGAGAGAAATAAATACAAAGAGGCCAGCAACAAAGCACAAGCAAAACATGATGAGTCATACCATGAAGTGAATAAGGGTGAGAAATCATTTGATTATTTTAAAGGGTATCCACATGCAATATTTGAGATGCAGAAACAATACAACCTCAGAAACATAAATGTGTCAATCATTGCAAACAAAACACAGCCTAAGAAGGATACCACCAAAGCTGCTGAAGGTAAGAAAAATACACCACTTCCTCCTCCTATCATAGAAACTGAAAAATATGCTTCTGTTTTCAGTTTGGAGAGTGAAATTTCTAAGATCAAAATACGAGTACCTTTTGGAGAAATTCTTAAGGTAAATGAATATAGAAGTAAGATTGTGAAAATGCTAAATTCACAACTAGGAGCTGCTGATATCTTAAATATTCAAGGGGATCATCCAACCATATACTTGGGTCCAAGATTAGAAGATGAGCAGAATGAGGAGGTGCCTCATTTTTATGTTAGCCTTAGCATTCACGACATGACATTGCATAATGCCATGTTGGATTCAGGGGCCTCTCACAATCTTATTCCAAAAGTAATCATGGAGAGGATGGGGTTAGAAATTACTAGACCATATAATGATTTGTTTTCCTTTGATTCAAAAAGAGTTCAGTGCATTGGTTTAATTAAAGATGTTGTTGTTGGTCTTACACAAGTCCCTGCCAAGACAATGGTCATGGGCATTGTGGCAGCAGACATTCCACCAAAGTTTGGCATGCTAATATCAAGGTCATGGGCAACAAAAATCAAAGGTACAATGCATATGGTCCTTACTTATGCCACCATTCCTGTTTTTGGTAGCAAAGGAGAATTTATAGAGAGACAAGAATGGCTTACATGGTTAGTAGCTAGTAAGGATAAAACTTAGAAATTTTCAATTTATGCTCTTGATACTAAACTTGGATCTGCTATTCTTTTCAATGAGTTGACCAATGAAGTAGAGGATGAAAAGAAGGCAGAAAATCAACAATCTGCAATTCAACAGACAGACAATCAGCAAGTAAAAGATCAGCAAATTAGTGAGGAAAAGGTGGAAGGTTGGTGGTTGTTGCACTTTGATGGATCAACAGGAAGAGAGGGGGAAGGAGTAGGGATTTGGATCACAAGTCCAAATGATGAATGTAAGTTATTTTATTACAAAATGAATTTTGATTGCACAAATAACATGGCTGAGTATGAATCTTTAATTTTGGGCTTAGAAGTTTTGAAAAGAATGGGTGCTCAAAAGATTTCTGTTTGTGGAGATTTTGAATTAGTAATTAAACACGTTGAAGGTGTGTATCAGACAAAGGATGTGAGAATGGGGGCATACAAAAACTTAGTCATGGACATGTTGGAAAATTTCCAAGAACATTCACTCATTTTCGAGACTAGGGATCAAAACTATATTTCTGACTCCCTAGCTGTCTCTGCAAGTATTTTCATCATTCCCATACATTCCACTGAAAAATATGAGGTTGAGGTTCACAATAGACCATATATCCCTGAGAACATTATCCAATGGCAAGTCTTTGAGGATGACCAACAAGTAAAGATCTTTATTAAGCTGAAGGAAGAGTTTGAAAATATACAAGTAGATCAACAAAACATGCTTGTTGAATCTAAGGGAAGTTCTAAAGTGTTACAGCTGAAGAATAACTCTATACCAAAAGGCCTCATACCCATTGAGAAGATTTTTTATCAGAATAATGTGTTCAAATCTTCTAGGATACAAGCTTATGATGAAGAGGTAGAGAGTTGTAACCTTGGTACGATAGCTATGCCAAAAATTATTAAACTTTCAAAGTTTCTTTCAGCTGATATGAAGCACAAATATATTGAGATTATGAAAAGATTCATAGATGTTTTTGCTTGGAGTTATGTTGATTTGATGGAGTATGACCCTACTATCATTCAACATACTATTCCCATTAAAGAAATTGAAAAGCCTTTCAAGCAGAAGTTGAGGAGAATTAATCCACTTCTCATGCCTCTAATTGAGAAGGAAATCAATAAAATCTTTGATGCCAAAATCATTGTTCCAATTAGATTCTCAAAGTGGCTTGAAACCTTGGTTCCAGTCAGAAAAAAGAGTGGAGAAATTAGAATATGCATTGACTTCAGAAACTTGAACAAAGCCTCTCTAAAAGACAACTACCCTCTCCCAAATATTTACCAAATTTTGCAGAACATTGTTGGTTCCCAAAGGATGTCTATGCTTGATGGTTTTTCAGGTTACAATCAGATACCTGTGCATTCGAATGATTAGGAAAAGACAACCTTTACCACACCATGGGGCACATTCATGTATAAGAAGATGCCCTTTGGTATGATGAATGTAGGAGCTACCTTTCAAAGAGCATATGGAAATTACTTTTGCTGAGGAGAAGGACAAGATGGTGGTTGTCTATTTAGATGTATACATATTATGAAGAATATCACTAGGCACCTAGAAAATATGCAACGATATGAAGGATTTCGTTCCTCTCAATCCTGAAGTATTTTCTTCAACCTGAAAATTGATTCTTGACACATTGGCTACAAAGATGGGATAAGATTCGGTCAAATGGTCAATGCAATTGAAAAATGGATTTTCCTAAGACGAAAAAAATTGATCTTTTTTTGAAAGGTAAATTTCGTGAGGAGATTTATTCCTAATTTTGCTGAGATTGTAAAGGACATAACAAGGATGCTGAAGAAAGGAGTTGACATCAAGTGGACAGAAAAATAAGAACACTCATTTGAGGAGATAAAAAAGGCACTCACCCAAGCCCCAACGTTGATCAGCCTAGATTTCTCAAAATAATTTCAGGCTTTTACCTTTGCATCAGAAAATACAATTGTTGGAGTTTTGTTGCAGAAAGGAGAGCAAGGTACTGAGCAACCCATTTCATTTTGTAGTAGGACATTATCTAACTCAGAGCTGAAGTAAAACATTTTAGATAAGAAATATTATGCCTTGGTTGAGGCCATCAAAGATTTCCGGATTTACATTCTGCATTCTCATATTATAGCTTTCATTCCTAATGTTGTTGTGAAAGACATCCTAACTCAAGCTGACCTTGATGGCAAGAGGGGGAAATGGATTTCTAACTCGCTGGAATATGACATAGATATCAAGCCAACAAAATTGGTCAAAGGACAAGGTCTAGTAAAGCTTATGACACATTCAAACTTTGACTATCTTGACATGAATTTACTTGCAGAAATTTTAGAAATTTCAGATGAAGAAGAAGAGTTGATCCCTATTGAAGAAAAGTACATCATTTCAGATTGGTACAAGGACATAGTTTCTATATTACATCATCATAGAGCACCTGCTAAGTTAACAAAGTCCAAGGCATCTATATTTTTCTGTTCTATGAAGATCATCACTGATAATGCTCAATAATTTAAGTCTAAGAAGCTGATTATTTTTTATCATCAATATCATGTTAATCTTTGGCATTGTACTGCATATTATCCACCAGGGAATGGTCTCGCTGAATCTTCTAACAAGAGAATTGTGAGGATTATAAAGAAGTTGTTGCAAGAAAACAAGAAGTCATGGAATTTGAAGTTGAAGTATTCTCTATGGGCTGATAGAATGTGAACAAGGAGGTCAATTGGAACTTCACCTTATGAGCTGGTATATGGGGTTGAAGCTATCTTTTCTACATCCTTAAGAGTGCCTGTCATGGATCTCCTACAAGAATTGGAGGAGGAGCCAAATGAAATTCAGAGAAGGATCAATTAGCTGATAGCTTTGCAAGAGAAGAGAGAGGAAGTATATAATAGTAATCAATAATCTCAAAACAAAATCAAGAAGACATTTGACAAGAAGGTCAAGGAAGAAAATTTTCAAATCCAAGATGTGGTTTTGAAATGGGAGGCCGAGATAGAAGAGAAGGGGAAACATGGTAAGTTTGAGAACATTTGGAAGGGTGAATTCAAAGTAGATGCATTCCATGGGAACAACACTTACATTGTGCAGGAGATGGATGGACAACCATGTGTTGGAGGGCCTGCAATGGCAGGTTTTTGAAGCACTAATCTTCTTAAAATCCGTTGATCATTCATTCCATTGTATATATCCCATTTAAATTTCTATGTTTTTTTGCTAATAATGACAAGCTAAATCATCAAGCTTGAGCCCGAGGTGAAGGCCATTAGAGTTTGAAGCAAAATCTTCGCAGTTTCAAAGTTTTTCTGATTTTCAAGAAGATGGATAGCAACAATGGAACTACTGGTTCTTTGGTGTACCATTGAGGCACACCATCCCAAGTGGAGCCATTGTTATCACCCAAAAAAATGAAGCATCATTTAACAAGGTTAAATAAGTTCATGTGTAAAAAATAGGGCTGTGTTGTAGCCGCTACAATACCACCCAAAATTTTTGGGCATATTTGAAATTTCGGGTCCCCCTTCTTGCTTAGCCATTAAATTTTTTGACCCGACATGTAGTATTTGAACCTTGTCACCATCATGACGATATTATTTCGCCGTAGCCACGCCTGTGTGGGAGGGTCATCATGCATACACTCAAATGAAAACTTCTCTGTGCATTAAGTATATTTGTTAGAAGCCCTCTCACCATGGATCATTAGGCATTTTGTGTGGGTACTTCATTTAAGCTCATAAGCTCATGTAGATTAGTTGAGGGGCATCATCCTCTAAAAGGTAACGGTAGACTAATGAATATTATAATGTCTCATGCAGGACAATCCCACGGATGATAAACCCAACAATATCATCACCATACCAAGGGAAGGAAGATGAGACTAAAACAACAAGGGTGCAGTTACAGAATATGACACTTTTCGTACCCTATCCATATGAGGATGAGAACTAGGGCTATAGTTGAAGACCACGTCAAGGCGGATGACAAAGGTAGAGGTGGTCGGTGCACAAAGACAAAGCTAGGGTCTTCTCTGGCAGACAAGGTGGATCATTTAAAAGCTTGAAAGAACCATAGAGGTACTTAGTCACTTTCACAAGATAGAGATGGAGGAAAATAAATCTTGTTGCGAAACCCAGAGAACGTTGCAAATTGCTGGAGGTCGCAAGTCGCAAATTTCACAAGGTCGCAGGCCGCAGGTGACCCCTAGGTCGCAGGTCTCAAATGGACCAAGTCGCAAGTCGCAGATTCTCTCAGGGTCGCAAGTCGCAGATTTCCCAGGGTCGCAGGTCACGGATTGCCTAAGGTCGCTGTCGCAAAATCAGATGAAGTCGCAAGGTCGCAAAATAGCACATCCGAGGGAGGCTTCAACTGTTGCGACTAACCGATTGTGCGACCTCCACCGAGTCGCGAGGCGGTCACAGATTGCTTGAGGTTGCAAGTCACAAAATCCAGTGGGGTCGCATTTCACAACAGTGGCCGAGGTCGCAGGTCACAAAATCTACTAAGTTGCGAGGCAGCCCAAAGGTCAGCAAGACGAAAAGTCAGGGAAGCACAAAAAGACAATCCCACGAATGTTAAACCCAACAATATCATAACCATACCAAGGGAAGGAAGATGAGACTAAAACAACGAGGGCGCAGTTGCGGAATATGACACTTTTCATACCCTGTCCATATGAGGATGAGAACTAGAGCTACAGTTGAAGACCACGTCAAGGAGGATGACAAGGGTAGAGGTGGTCAGTGTGCAGAGCTGAAGCTAGTGTCTTCTCTGGCAGATAAGGTAGATCATTTCAAAGCTTGAAAGAACCGCGAAGGTACTTAGTCAATTTCATGAGACAGAGATGGAGGAAAATAAATCTTGCTGCGAAACCCAGAGAAGGTTGCAAATTGCCTGAGGTCAAAAGTCACAAATTTCACAAGGTCGCAGGCTGCAAGTAACCCCTAGGTTGTAGGTTGCAAATGGACCAAGTCGCAAGTCGCAGATTCCCTTAGGGTCACAAGTTGTAGATTGCCTAGTGCTATAGCATCATTTTTCACCCTCATGTGATTCATGATTGTTTTTATGGCCTTGGGC
>JAXQQM020063386.1:0-53769 GCA_034641835.2 Pinus albicaulis | reverse complement strand
ATGGTTGTAGCTGTAAAAATACCCAGTCTCCTACACCAAAAATTCTCTCGCTGCGATGTTTATCTTCCCGTTGTTTCATTTGATTTTGTGACAAATTTAGGTTATCCTTTAAGGGTTAGAGAACTTGTTGTTGATGCTCGATGTTATCTTATACTACTTGAACCTTAGAATTTTCTCTTAAAGATGTTGTGACGGACAGTGTATGATATCCATAAAGTGCCATAAATGGGGTCATTTTTGCTGCAGTATGGAAGGAAGTGTTATACTACCATTCAATCAAAGGTAACCACTTGACCCATTGTGTTTGTTATCAAATACAAAAAAAAAAAGATATGCTTCCAAAAATTTGTTCAAAATCTCAGTTTTCCCGTCGAATTGAGGATGATAAGATGAGCTATGGGCTAGTTGAGTACACAAACAAGAAAAAAATTCCGTCCAAAAATTTCCAGTGAAAATGGGATCTCTGTCGCTTACAATGATCCTTGGGATTCCATGTAGCTTTTGAATTGTTTCCATAAATGTAGTAGCAATTGTGCTTGCTTTAAATGGATGTGATAATGACGAAAAGTGTGCATACTTGGCAAGTCTATTAACTACCACCATGATGACACTCTTTCCTTCAAACCTAGGTAAACCTGTGATAAAATCCATTGAAACCTCCTCCCAACGTTGAATTGGAATGGGTAAAGGTTGTAACAGAACTGGGGTCTTAATTTTCTCAACTTTATTTTTCTATAAAACCAAACATTCTGCCACAAAATTTTGAATATCAGATTTAAGGCCATACCAAAAAACTTATTTCTTCACCCTGTGGTAAGTTTTTAAAAATCCTGAGTGTCCTCCTAAGGGAGAGGTGTGCAATTCCAAAAGAATATATTTTTTTAGTTGGGAATTATTACAAATATATAAGCGGTATTTGTAACATAAGGAATAATTTTCCAAACTAAATGTATTATATGTACTGGGATCTTGCTGCAACTTTTGAATGAGCATCCATACTTCTTCATCATTCTTCTATTCTTCCCTTGCTTTGTTTACCCAATCTTAATGGATAATATAAATGGCACAAATCAATGCTTCCAGCTCCTCATCCTTTCTTAAGAGTGCATCTGCAACAACATTTAGCTTCCCTTTTTTGTAGATGATTTCAAAGTCATAACCCAACATCTTTGTGACCCATTTTTGCTTCTCTTCTGAAGATAATGTTTGTTCCAAAAAGTATTTAAGAATATCATGATCAATTTTTACCTTGAAGTGTCTTCCCATTAGGTAAGGTCGCCATTTATTTAGCGCATGTAGTATTGCCAAAATTTCCCTCTCATAAATAGCTTTCTGTAAATACTTTCCTTTGATTGGAAGACTTTCAAAAGAAATGGGTATTCCTTCTTGCATTAAAACAACACCAATTCCATTTCTTGAGGCATCACATTCCACAATAAAGGTGTTTGTGAATTCTAGCATAGCGAAGACCGGTGCTAGGCACATTTCCTATTTAATATGTTCAAAGGCCTTAGTTGCTTCAGGAGTCCATGAAAATGCATCTTTCTTCAATAATGTTGTTAGAGGTGTTGCTCTTCTCCCATTATTCTTAACAAACTTGTGATAATACCTTGTTAACCCGATAAATCATCACAACTTCTTTATGGTTGTGGGGAATTTCCATTCCTTAATGGCTTTAATTTTGTTAGGGTATACCTTAAAACCCTCTTGAGATACAATATGACCAAGATATTATACCTCTTGTACTTCAAAGAAACATTTGGAGGTTTTACATATAATTGTTTCTCCTCCAATAGTTTGAGAACCCTGTCAACATGTTGAACATGATCCTTCCAAGACCTGTTGTAGATTAGTATATCATCAAAAAATACTAACACTAATTTTCTAAGGAAGGGTTTAAAAATGGAATTCATCAACCTTTGAAATGTAAAAGGTGCATTGGTAAGGCCAAAAGGCATGACCAAAAATTCATAATGACCCTCTTGAGTTCGAAATGTTGTTTTCGGAATATCTTCAGTCTTCATTCTAATTTGATGATATCCTGAACAAAGATCCAACTTGGTAAAATAAATTTCTCCATGTAATTAATCCAATAATTCACCAATCAAAAGAACAAGAAATTTATCTTTAATAGTGAGCTTATTGAGCTCCTTATAATCTGGACAAATGCGCCGTGATCCATCCTTCTTCTGGACCAATACAACTGGATTAGAGAAAGAACTTTGACTAGGTTGAATTATACCAGACTCTAACATTTCTACAATCATACATTCAATTTCACTATTTTGGAAATAAGGATATCTGTAAGGCCTGATGTTTGGATGAACACTTCCCGTAATCAAATTAATAACATGATCATGATCACGAATAGGTGGGAGTCCTTTGGGAGTTTCAAACACCTTGGAATGATTGTCCAAGACTTTTTGGAGATCTGGAGAAATAGATGATTTTGATGTTGGAACTTCTAGTGAGAATAATTATGCAATTATGCCTCATTGTTCTTTCTTCAAAATATTGGTCATGATATTAGAGCTTATTATCTTTCTCAAATTCCCCGCGATACCCCATAATTGAACTTCCTTTCCTTCCAAAAAAAAATTCAAGAAAAGTTCTTGAAAATTAAAAGCTTCCATCCCCAAATATTGTAACCATTGTACTCCTAATACAACATCAACACCTCCCATTAGATTGGAAAGAATTGTACTATTCAATACATATTCCCCCATGGTTAGCTTGATATTATGGCATTTTCCAGAGAAATTTATAGTCCCTTCATTTGCAACCATCACTTAACACTCTGGTGCTGGGTATAGGAAGCAATTCAATTCCTTGGATACCTTATAATGAATAAAATTATGGGTACTACCTGAATCAATAAACACTATTACATTTTTCTTATTCATATGTCCTTCTATCTTGAGAGTTTGAAGAGTGGTAATTCCTGCTAATGCATTACAGGATATGGTCAGACTCATTTCTTCTTTCTCTAGGGTTGGTTCCTGGTGCATATCCTCTTCTTTTTAAGTTTCTTGTTCATTTTATTCCTCCTCTTCACAATCTATGTAAAATAATTTCTTCTTAGCACACTTATGACCTTTAGTGTATGTTTTATCTCAACTGTAGCAAAGGCCTTTTGCTCTTTTTTCTTCCAATTGTTGTGGTGTCAACTTTGTAGGTTGTGGAAGTCTAGGAGTAGCAACCCTTCCATATTTATAGATACGAGTGGTAGGCTTCCTTGTCGCCATAATTTTACTTTCAATTTTTCTTTCCAACCTGAATGCGTTCTCCAATGAATCAGGTTCTCAGAGGTGAAACTCATGTTAGATGTTATCCTTTAAAGTCCTTAATGAATACATCAATCTTGTGTTCCTATGGAATATCAGTTACCCTTATATTCAATTTTTGGAATTCCTCAATATGTTCCGGCATTGAACACTTTTGTTTGAGATTTATCAATGGGCTAAAGAAGGTGTTGCTCTTTGTATCCTCATAATTTGCTATGATTTCCTCCTTAAAAATTGACAAAGTGAACATTTTTTACGAGATCAAAGCCGTCGATACCATATAAATGTATTTTGTTCTAAATGTAAAGTTGTAATGCATACATTTTGTGTGTTTTGCACATTATGGAGATCAAAATATTGCTCCATCTATAGATCCATGTTACAGGATCCTTGCCATCAAATTTCCTCATATCAATCTTTGGAATATGGTGGGTCTGCAATCCAACATTAGAGTTTATGAAATCATGATTAACATTTATTTTGTTCTCATCATGAGTTTCCTGTACTACCTTTTTCGCCATTAGGAATCATTTCTTGTATCAACTTTTTCAAACCTTCCTTCAAACCTTCCATGTATGTTTTTACATCATTCTTCATGTATTTCATGTTTTCCTTCATTTTTTCATCTATCTTAGCTTCCATGTCATCCATCTTATCTTCCATGTCATTCTTCAAACCATCCATATTAGCTTCTACGCCTTTCTACAAACCATCCATATTAGCTTCCATGCATTTCTTCAAACCATCCATCTTAGCTTCCATGCCTTTCTTTAAAACTTCCATTTCATTTTTTGTTTTTCTTTGCGAGAGCGAAATTTGGTGCACTTGGTCTTGTAATTTTGATATATCATGTTGCACTTCTTCCTTTTCATGAGTCATAGTAGAGCCTTCTGAGGGCTTAATGGGTGTTAAATTAATTTTAGGGGCCATTTTAGAACCCAATACTGATATCTATGCTTCAATATGCCCTTGGAATCACTTCAAACTAATTTTTCAAACTATACTTATGCAATTTGATAAAAAAAATACACACCTTTTTCTTGCTTTTTAGGAGCTCGATATTGAAACTAATGTATCTTTGGAATTTCAGATCCCTGAGATTTTATCTTCGGTCCTTTAGTAGCCCTCTAAATCTTCTTTCCAATTCCATAGGTCTGACCTGATTTGGATTCTTCAAGGAAAAGTTATGCCTGATATCCTACAATGACCTAATTATGGACTGGTTCAGTAGAGTGAAATTGTACGGCATGCTACGTGTCACTATTTCCTCCTTCAGCTTTGAAATTTATACGTAGTAAGCTACAATTCGTGTAAATTTGGTTAATATTTAAATAATTCCAATATGATTCTCAGAGAGAGAGTTATGACAATTTTCCCAAGGCCACCTCTTTGAGATAAAATTCCAGATCTTGCACAAAACCTAACTTCCACAAATCATATCTCTGAAAATATTGCGAACCAAGATCTAAAATTTTTACACGACGTTCATCGGGATTTATTCGCAAATGAGTTTTTTTTTAGTTTTTGAAGCTTCATAGAAAAAAAGTTATAGCGAAAATTCCACAATGACCCATTTGAAGCAGTGAAACCCTAGAATCCAAAGATTTGATACCAAATGTTATGAAACCAACTCAAAAAATAGAAGCAAAGAGAGATCAATGCCTTAGAAATTAGCCACTTCGAGGGGGAAACCTCCTTAACATTACATAAATGAACAAATCTTGGATGATTCAAGTGACAAAACCTCCTTTCTATATATAGGACTCCATGGGGTCACAATATAATCCTAGCTGACCTAACAATAATAATGTAAGGGAAAAAAAATAACAATAGTGGGGTTTTATGGGGCACAATAATAACAATATGGGGACTGCAACCAATTGTTGATCAACGGTTGTCATTGATGTCAACCCAAGCAACACCAGGGGCTAACCCAATATTTCATGGGAATTTTGACCTACAAGATTAATATATTCTGGGCCAATAATGCTTTTTATGGTTTCTACTTGTCGAGATGTTTCCGTTGATATATGGCACGCCATGTAATTCTTCACGGTTTGAGAGATATTCATGTTTGAAGTTTGTACCCCAGTTAGTGGGCTAAAACCCCATGGGGTTGGGGCATGGGTCATTGAAAAGCCATAATTAATATTTTTTATGCTCCTAAAATCCCTCCCACGTTCACTTGTTGAAGCCCCTCTCAACTTAAGCATTTATATAAATTGTGATCTTCATTTCCTCCTTAGGAAAGGGATCCAGCCATCTGCAACAGGTCATCGTGGAATTTGCGCTCTAAAATTTTTTATACGAAGGTTAAGAAGCTGAAATTTTTATGAGGGGAAGTTTAAATCCCGAGGAAGCTGCTGTAAAAATTTCATATCAAGGTGCGCAATATTTTTGGAGATATGATCTGTGGAAGTCAGGGTTTTTGCAGGCTCCTGAAATTCATCTCAAAGAAGTGACCTTGGTAAATTCATCATAACTCTCTCTCTGAGTATCGGATTGGAATTCCATAAAAAGTGGTGGATATTTCATAGTCTTTACATTTATCTCTATCAATTTCAGAGCCAAATGAAGAAAAATTGACACATGGCATGCCATACAAGTGCGCTCTGCTGAAATAGTCCATAATTAGGGCATTGTGAGAGATTGGGTATAACTCTCTCTTGAAAAATCCAAATTGGGTCAGACCTATGGCATTGGAAAGATGACTCAGAGGAATAATATAGGACCAAAAATCAGATATTGAGGATCTAAAATAACAGAGATAATCCAGATTCAATATCGAGCTCCTAGAAGGCAAGAAAAAGCTAGATCATGTCTTGTCAAGGGTTGCAAAGGACCAGACTTTCTACGGTAGAAAAGCAAAGCAAGGTATAGCAGAGGGTAGCATGACAATATCAACAACCAAGGTTCATAAAAACAACAAGAATTTCATCCTATGAAGTCTTCAAGTGGGCAGCACTGCATACAATCATTGTAAAGGTATCATTGTACTAAGTCATTGTAAATACATTATTGTAAAAATTGTACTAGTGTCTATTTGCCAAGGGTTGAAGAGGCAGTGTTGGGAGGTCTAGGATCATCATTAGGTGGTTGTGTCAAAGTTGGGGCTATGGTATAGTATATCTTCTTCTTCTACATCATTCTATATCATTGTAAAGTGGACCATTTTCCCTGGTACGGGAGTCCATTCTTCTTTTATTCTTCTATAGGGTGGTAGGGTGGTGCTAGGGTGAGTTGTAGCTCATTGGGTGTTGGGGCATCCATTCATTTGACTACTAAAGAATATCGGGCGTTGGAGCGTCCATCCAGTGGGAGCTGGAGAAGAATGCTTTTCTAGATTCTAGGAAGTTGGAGCTTTATTTTCAATTGGAGTTGAATATTAAAGAATTATTAGAAAAGCATTAGGTGGTTTTTTTCCCGGAGTGGGTTTCCACCTTAAAAACTGTGTGCATTTGTGTTCCTCTTGTTTGCTGCTATCATTGTACAAACACTGATAATAATTGAAGATTAACTAATGCTCTAATTGAAAGAAATACTGATTCACCCCCCCTCTCAGTATTTCCAACAATTGGTATCAGAGCTTGGTTCCTTCAATAGCAGTTTAACAGCGGGAAGGAGGTCATGGAGTATACCAAGAATGGTGTACCTCTATTCAATGAAAATAATTATGCACTTTGAAAAGGAAGAATGGAGGTCTATCTCTTGGTGCAAGGTTACGAAGTATGGGACACTGTTCAAAATGGATTTACATCAACTATGGATGAACAAGGTAAGAATAATTTAAGCAATGATATCAAGTAGGTCCTGAGCTAAGAGTTTGAAAATCAAAAGACAAGGAAACATCGAACTAATCTTAGAGTTAAGGTCTCTTCAGTCTCTGCTCGTGAGACATCAGTATGATTGTTTGCAAAATTTATCTTGTGTTCTTATAATATTGATTTTAGACTAGTTATTAAGTGCAAGGTGTTTGTTGTTTGTTTGGTTGGATTGAATTGATACAGCAGAACATGAAAGGTCTAGGAAAGATACATAGAATGGAGAAACATCTGGTTCATTGGGCAATGGAGTCAAGAAAAGGTCATAAAAAACTCATCAAAGGATATGGGATATCAGAGGGCAAATCTAACTTGGCCACAGGATCCTTTTGCTTTTGGAATGGGATGAACATTAATGATTTGGAAAGAGAAAATGAATTCTCAACAAAGGGAACCTGAAAAAATAATTTAAACAATAAAGAGATATTTGATAGACAGGGCTAACCATAAATTATACAAACATTCTTTAAGCAAATAAGGACTTCAAGACAACTTTCAAAATGAAATCTAAGATTCGGGGAACACCCTATTTCCTCAAAGATTTTATTCTAAAGGACTTAGAAAACATAAAAGATTTACTGACAATTACAGTCATAGAAGAGGGAACACCTAAAAACATCTATGATCATAATTTAACGACCTTTAAGCTAAATTTTTAAGTGAGGACAAAGGGCAAGATCAAAACAGACCTCTTTGATTCACTGTAAGCAAATAACTTCAAAGGGAGACTTCGATAACAGTTTTTAAGTGGCAGCAGACAAGCAGGGAGAACCATAAATCATGCTGAAACCAACTGTTCATACTATTAAGGAAATAAACAAGAACGAAGACTAAAGAGAAAGATTAAAGACTCTAAAATACTTCAGCAGAAGAAAACATGAAATAGTGAAGGATGAACAGGTCTAAGGTGCTTCCAAGAGTAATTTCTTAGCCTAAAACTTTCTATCCTACTGTAGTAAGAAATTATGGAACATAATGAAAACAGGGGGAAAACATAGGACAGTTCAAAATACTTCACCAACAGCCAAGCTCATGAATCCAATGATAGAGCCTTCTCAGGAACAAGCATGCAACAACATCATCAAGATCTCCAAGACTTTAATTTGTTCTTCAACTTCAACAGACTATGTATTTACTTCAAAGAGTTTCAGTATTACAACTTGTGATCAAACAATAACCAACCCCTCACTCATATTCTGCAGAAGTATATATAGAAGAATGAGGAGGTGAGATCCTGATAAAAAGATCTCCAATTACAATTAATACAGACTTTAAATGGCTTCTCGGCCCTTGGGAGCTCAATGAAGAAGCTTACAATAGGTGTCTTCTGTATTAAATGATTCACATAAATATTTAAGCTCGGTGGGAGCTTAATTTGACCTTTGAGGCTCTATGTCATGTTAGATTAACTCTGTAGATATTTTGTCATTAATTTTGTTCACAGATTTACCCTTTAGCTGTGTTGTGAAGCAGATATTTGATTTCATGCAATAACTTTGGCCTGCATTTGATTTCTTTGAGGCACAGGTGTCCTTTGTGGTAGCTGAGAAGAATTGATTCGCTTTAACTAAGGCGATGGAGCTTTCTGTCAGATAAAACACTCTGATTTTTCCTTAAAAATGTGTTTAAATCCGGGGATTAGGCTTTTGATAGGCATCTTAGATATAATCCCCACAAATATGTGTTTTAATCCTCTGTTCTGGTGCATTTTGGTCTTCTATACTGATACTCTTGATTTGTGATTGACTTGCTGTGTTTGTCAAATGTGCAGGACTGAAACAGGAATCGAATGGCATCAATGCCTTATGAAACACTGATGAAACGTGCATTTAACACCTGTGAACGATTTCCTTTGATGAATTGAAGGCGGGAGGGTCACCACCCTCAGCCTGTGAATTTTCTTCAAAATGGTAGAAAACCATTTAAACCTTGCAAAAATACAAACAAGTATTAAAGAATCCTACATATATAGGTTGTCTGCTTCAAAGGACGTGTGGAGGGGGCATGGCCGTTGGATGGAATCATTTAATAGTCAGGATTTATCGGGAAAGATCGTAGAATGCGCGGAAAAAAGATTAAATCTAAGCCGTTGATAGCGCAGAGATCGACGGTCGAGAGTGGAGGTTGAAAGTCAAACAGAGGAAATCTAGGCAATGAAACGTGGACCGTCGATCTGCAGATCAGATCGACGGCGTAGGTTGATCGAATGTCGTGCCGGTAGCCTAGTTATCGCGCGTGCATCTTTGACGAGCGATCGTCATTGGATGGCCCGCCGCAGATCGGACGGCGCACGGCAATATCGTTGGGCGTCCACACCCGAATGATAATACGCGATGGATGGTGGTTTTGCAAAAAGTACACGGGACGCGTGTCACTCAGTGTATGGAATCGCTGGCGATCGGGAGAAAAACCGCCTTTTCCTA
Organism: Pinus albicaulis; assembly: GCA_034641835.2. Taxonomy (NCBI): domain Eukaryota; kingdom Viridiplantae; phylum Streptophyta; class Pinopsida; order Pinales; family Pinaceae; genus Pinus; species Pinus albicaulis. Next base: position 44,241 of record JAXQQM020063386.1, on the reverse strand, counting down.
AAGGCGGTGCGATGAATACCGCGTGGTTTGGGAAATCAGCTTTTGGACGATGGGGACCACAAGGAGACGGATTCCGCACCATCCGATCTATAGATTAGATCGATGGTGGGGATTAAACTGAAAATCGAACCGGCGGAAAAGTTTATAATTTAATTAAAAACCAAAGATTTAAAATAATCAAAGGTTTTAATACTTCGACGGAGAAATATTTAAAGGTTTGGCGCTCGACTGCGGGGACGAGGGTCATATGAAGGGTTATACGACCAGGGATTTATGCGGGAAAGGGCTAAGACCAATATATGTACAAAAATGTGGTTTTTTATGGTTTTCCAATGGTTTTAAAGGGAAATTGAGGGTTCTGATAAGGAAAAAAAGGAGTTTTCAACCTTGTCAAATGGGTTTTGATGAAGGGGAAAAGGAAAAAATGTAAAATGAGGGATTTTTCATGGGATATGGAGGGATAGAAACTAAGGTTAGTTTTGGAAGAAGGGAAGGGGGAAAAATGTGCTTTGCAACAGTACTCTGGCTTGGAAATCAACATGATTTCTAAGTGTAAAAATGGGAACAGTGGTGAAGTTCAGACAGAGGATAGGCATGAGGCCTTCAAAGGTCTTCAAGAGCCAACAATTTTTAGCAATGAAATTTGTTCCTTGAAGGCTCAAAAAGTTTTTAGCCAGCATTTGGTATAACGAATTTTATAGCTAGCTAACAGTGGCTCCACTTGGGGATGATGCCTTCTTGAAGGCATCAAGAACTTCAGACCTGCATTCTTTGGGAGGCTGACCTGTGCCTGATCCATTGGGATGCTTTTCCTTTGCTGAGATGAATTTCTTTGAAAACATATCAGCAACCATAAAAATAATGGATCTTTCATTAATAAGCTTTCTTCCTACCCAATCCTACTGATCTAACATTTTTTCTTCTTAGAGTGCACTCGAATTGGAAAACTCTTTTACAACATTTTATTCTTTTGAAAGCATAAAACTAATCTAATTCTACCCCTTATTTCTCCCTGAACTCAGATTAAACAATTGAGTTCAGATGCTTCTCTACCTATTCTACCATCTGTTGGGATTAAATTGTCCAACAAACTTTCATTCTCTAAATTCTAGAACAGAAATTGAAAAAAATTCAAGTTAGGATTGGACAGTCTAACTTGATGCTGATCTATGGCATAAAAGACAAACTGCACATAGACATTTATTTTGCACAAAATTTAAAACAAAAGGGAAAGCTTGAGATCTGAAATTTGAAAACATTTCCTTCCTCCTTTCTACAACTCTGTTTTGATCTTTGTTTTGAGCTATCTTTGATTTTCTTCTGGTTCAGGTTTTAATTTGATTAGAACTAGATTTTACATCTTTTGACTCAGAATTTGAAACAGATTTGAGTCATTTTCTCTTTGAAACTTTTAGGTTCAGATTTTGAGCATGTTCAAACCTTTAATTTCTATCCTAAACTATCTACTGATAATCCAAGTTTAAACAGTTTGGCAAATCGAATTCACTATCCTATTAGCAGAAAATTTAAAGCTAATTAGTCAAGATTAAACTGTTTGACTAACTAGAAGTGTGTTACTCGGGAGTGGCATTTAAGCTTGCACACTTTCAGAATTTGTTTCTCTTTTTTGGTATGGGGCTGTATACCTTTCTTGTTTTGACAATCTTCCCTCTTTTCTTTCTTTCTTTGTTTTTGTATTTTTGATTTTTATAACTTTGAATGCAATGGTTAGACTATGACATTTACAATGAAAAATAAAATTCTTTGAAACTTAAGATTTTTGGCAGAAGTAATGCTTGAGCATCCTGCCATTGACATGACCTCCATATAGGTCTTCTCCATTCAATTATTTCAAGAAAAATGCATTGTGACCCCTCTCAGCATGAATAATATAGGGCCCTTTCCACAAGTTCTCAAATTTGCCATGTTTTCCCTTCTCTTCTTTTCTTGAATCCCACTTAAGAACAACATTTCCAACTTGGAAATTGTTTGCCTTAGTTCTCTTATTAAATAGCTTCTTCATTTTTTCTTGGACTAACTGTGTTCTTTCATAAACTTCTTCTCTGGTCTGCTGCAAATGGATTGTTTGGTTGATTCTTCTCTGCATATCATTCTCTTCAATCTGCACTTCTTGAAGGAGTTTCATGACTGGAACTCCTAATGAGGTGGGAAAAACCGCATCCATGCCATAAACTAACTGATAGGGAGACATATTTATTGACTTCTTTGTAGTTAATCTATCAGCCCATAAGGCATGAACTAGCTTACTGTGCCATGATTTCTGATTTTGCTCCAATAGTTTTTTGATTATATTGAGGAGACTCTTGTTGGAGGATTCAACTAATCCATTTCCTTGGGGATAGTAAGCAGTGGAATGGCCCAGGGTTATGTGGTATTTGTAATAGAAATCAACCATTTTATTAGATTTAAAAGTAGCAGCATTGTCTGTTATGATTTTTCTGGGACAACCAAATCTGGATAGGATATTTGTTTCAAGGAACTTGAATAATGACAAAGTCATTAGAATTTATGGAGGGTATAGCTTCTATCCACTTGGTAAAGAAGTAAGTGGCTATGAGGATCCACTTATGCTGAGTTGAGGAGGATGGATGAATTTCCCCAATGAAGTCCAGCCCCCATTGTTGAAAAGGTGCCTCAACTCTGATAGGATGTAAAGGTAAGGGAAGGAGTTTTCTTTTTCCATCAAATATTTGACACTTATGACAAGACATGACCAGCTTTTGAGTGTCTGGGAAAAGGGTAGGCCAATAGTAACCAGATCTAAGAATTGTGTTGGCTGTGGCCTTCCAGTAGAGGTGACCTCCACATTCTCCATCATGCAATTCATGCATGATCTTTCCTGCATCGTCTTCAAGTAAACATTTAAGAAAAATTCCAACAACATTTTTCCAATATAATACTCCATCTAAGATACAAAAACTCAAAGCCTTTTGTTTCAAGAATCTAGCTTTGGTTTTAGACAAAGAAGGAGGGGTATTTAAATAAAAAAGCACATAAATAATGTTAGCATACCAAGGAGAATTTAGAAATGTTTCTTCAATAACATGAGCATCAGATTCTTCTATTTCTTCCAACACATCTACCATATTGATGTCTAGTGCTTGGAAGTTAGACTCAGCCATAAGTTTTGCTAATCCTTTCCCTTTAACTAGTTTGGTGGGCCTAATTTCTAATTCATATTAAATAATAGTAGCAATCCATTTTCCCCTTTTACCATCAGGGTCTTGACTTAGAATGTCCTTGACAACAGTATGTGGAACAAAATAAATTATGTGAGAGTGTAAAATATAGACCCTAAATTCTTTCAATGCTTTCACCAATGCTAAGGCTTGCTTCTCCATGATATTATATTTGAGAGGAGCATCTCTTAAGGCCCTACTAAAGAAATATATTGGTTTTTCTTGCCCCAAATCATTCTTTTGAAGTAAAACTGCAACTATTGTATGTTCAGATTCAAAGGAAAAGATGTAAAAATCTTTGGTAAAATCTGGACTAATCAGGACCGGTGTTTGGGTAAGAGCTTGTTTGACCAGTTCGAATGATTGTTTACCTGGTAAATTTCATTTTACACCTACATCTTTCTTAAGCATGTTTGTAATTTTTTTTAATAGTTCAGCAAGGTTAGGGATAAACCTTCTCAAAAAATTAATCTTTCCGATGAAAGATTGCAACTCTTTGAGGATTCTTGGATGACTGATTTGTAATATGCCATCTATCCTTGTAGGGTCTATTTTGACTCCCTCTTCTGAAATTATATGTCCAAGAAGTTTACCTTATTGGAGACCAAAGAGTGTCTTCTTGGGATTCAATGACAAGCCAAATTTCCTACAATTCTCAAAAACTTTTCTTAAGTGAGTCAAATGTTCTTCATCAGTTTTTGAAAAGACAATTATGTCATCAAGGTAAATAATTATGAAATAGCCAATATCTTCAGAAAAGGCTATGTCCATGGCCCTTTTGAAGGTGGCCCCTGCATTCATTAACCCGAAAGGCATTTTGACATACATGAAGGTCCCCCAAGGTGTGGTAAAAGCAGTTTTGATTTGATCACTTGGGAGCACTAACACCTGGTTGTAAACTAAGAACCCATCTAAGAGTGATATCCTTTTTGACCCAAATACCCTCTGAAGTATATGATCCATCTTGGGTAATGGGTAGTTTTCCTTTAAGGATGCTCTGTTTAAGTTTCTGAAGTCGATACAAAGTCTGATCTCTCCTGTCTTTTTCCTAACAGAAACTAAGTTTGATACCCATTCTGAAAATATAACAGGTACTATAATGCCAGCATCATGCATCTTTTCAATTTTGGCTCTAACTAGAGGTAATAAAAGTGGGTTTATTCTCCTCAGTTTTTGTTTGAAGGGATTTTGATTTTCCTTCAAGGGAATCTTGTGCTGAATGATGCTGGTATCGTAAGACTTCAGATCTGTGTATGCCCAGGCAAAAACATCTTTAAACTCTTTAAACATATCAATGTATCGAGATTTTATGTGAGTTGGAAGAGTGCTGGAAAATTTAATCATCTTGGGTTCCATTAGGGAGCCTATGTTGTGTTCTTCTACATTTGTTTCTACAAGCTCCATTTTTGGTTCTTTGGCTACATCATTAAAGTCGAAAAGGTGTTCCAAAGGTGAGAGACCTCTTGGAATTGAACCGTTCTTACATTCTAAAACTTCCAGGTCTCTTTGGTCCACGTTGTCAATTGACTCTGCTTCAAACGTATTCTCATAATGACTTATATCGGCAGAGTGTGTTATTTCAGCTTCTAGGATTTCTTCAATATATGGATAGTTTTGATTATGGATCGATTCTGATGTAGGTATGTCAAAATCATTTTCTGACCTCAAGAAATCGTCTATGTGTTGGTAAGAATCAAAAACTTGCCATTGATCTACGTTATCAGGCATTGCAGGCCTATGTTTTAATTTTTACACTAAGCTGTTCATTTATCTTAGGTATTTGACAGTTACTGGCATTAAAAGCGATTTCATTTGCTAAATGGTTAAACACTCTAGGAATGAAAACAAGTTCGTATTTTTCGAAGGTTTTTAATAAATCGAGAACAGTGTTATGATATTCCCTAAGCCTCAGATTTCTGGTTGAGTATTCTCCTTTGATTTGTTTTATGATAAGTTCAGAATCTGCTAAGATTGTTACCTTTTGGGCTTGTAATTATTTGAGTAATTAGAAACCTAGGAGAAGTGCTTCGTACTCAGCAATATTGTTAGTGCACGGGAAATCCAATTTATATGAAAAACTCTGATTTGTATTCTGGATCCATACTCCTATACCTGCACTTGCTTTATTACAGGATCCATCAAAGTTTATTGTCCAAATCACGTTTGATTCATTTTCGTTTTCTTGTTGCTGTTGATTGTCGATGTTTTGAAGTTGATTAGAGGGAAGATTCTATTTTTCTGGTGAATCACTGGGGTCTATGTTCTCTTTATCTTGTTGAATAATTTCATATTCATTACATAAGATAAAGGAATCTAAACTTGATTGAGTAGAATAGATTGGAGTGTTGTTAGGTTTGTCTAGGTTGCTCACCATGTACTTCATGTGAGATTCCCTGTATAGTCTTCTGTTTTGGTTAAAAACAGGGATGGTGGCATAAGACATGTCCATTTGAAGGCTTCCGTGAAGTTTGGCTCCCCAAGATCTTGATAAGAGCATGCCATACTTAGGGGGAATGTCAGCTACAACTATATCCATAACTAGACTCTTGGCAGGGATCTGAGCTAGCATAACACATAAATCTTTAATTAAACCCAAAAATTTGACTCGGCTTGAGTCAAAAGAATACAAATATTTGTATGGTTTAGTAATCTCTAAGCCTAAGCTCTCCATTACCACCTTGGGAATCAGATTGTGTGAAGCTCCTGAATCTAACATGACATTATGTAAAATTTTCTCATGTATGTTCAAGCTAACATAGAAGGGAGGGACAACCCCTTCTTGATATTTTCCTTCAACTTCTGGACCAAATAACAACTCAGGTTTGTCATCTGTCAAGTTTAAAGTGTCTGTATCACTTCCTAAGTTCAAAGCTTTCAAAACTTGGTTTTTGTACACCTCTTGGGTTACTAGTTCAGCTAGGGGGATGGTAATTTTTATCTTGGAAATATCTCCCTTAAGGCTGAAAGGAATAATTGACTTATTGATATTTACATCTGCTTTTTCAATTGAATTATTTTCAGCAAATTTGATTTGCTAAACCTTATTTGGACTGGTAATTGGGACAATTTTGTTAGGACCACTAGCTGAAGTGCTAGGGGTGCTTTTTTCAACATTTGGCTGAATATTTTTGTCTTTGTTTAAGTCTGGTTTTTTGGCCAAAATGTTAGTTTTCTCCGCTGTCTTTTTGGGCTGAGTTTCTATGTTTTTCTTGACAGTGGTATTAGTATTCTTGTCCTTTAAGTTATCTGCATTCCCTTTGCTCCTAAGATCGTATTGTTTATGCAATTCCATAATTGCATTTTCAAACCCCAATCTATAGTCATCAGAGTCTTCGTAGGTGTTTGTATTTTGATCATAAGAGAAGAATCCTTGTTCTTCCTCAGTGAGGAAAACATCATCTCCACTGTCTAATCCAATCAAGTTTACATGATCTTCTTCCAACCTTTCCAACTCCCTATCTTCCTCATATTGATCTACATAGTTTTGTTGGAAGGGAGGTCTAATCTATTGGTCATTCTCGTTCTGTTTGTTTTTATTGTTTTCTCTTCTATAATTCTGATTTCTATTTCGAAGAGTAGTTTGATTTTGATTTTCTTGTGCTTTCTTAATTACGCTCATCTCTTTCATCATTTCTTCCAACATCCTCTCCATTTTTTAGCTTGAAGTAGAAGGAGTGGACTCTTCTCTAAAATGCACTCTCTTCTCAGTTTTCATTCTTGCTCTCTTCTCCATCAAGTTGACTTCCACAGAAAGAGCACCCTGTTGCATATCTTCCAGAGTTGCAAAATTTCTTTCTCTCAGCTGATAGGTCATGTCAGAGTCAAACCCTTCAGGAAATTTATTTAAAGCTGAGCCCTGCGGAGGTTTTAGTTCCGGGGAAAGTGAATTATACACACTATTGAACCTAGTGCAGTAAGCTTGCACACGTTTCCCAGTGTTTCTATGGAGGTGTTTGTAGTCAGAAAGGACTTGGAGAGGGTTTTTCTTTACTTCCCATTTGTTTAAGAACGTTTGATGGAAGCCTTGGAGATCATTAATACTATGGGGGGCTAAACCTTTGAACCATTTTTTTACTTCTCCCCCTAGGCTCTAAGAAAATAACCTAAGCTTGACAGAATCATCATCAATTTCATTTCTGTCAAAGTAGTCATTCATTTTATCTACATGTTGTGATGCAGTTATAGCATTTTTAGCATCATATAATGGAATTTTGGACTGATAGTCCTATGGAAGATTAACTAATGGTACAGGAAGGACTAGGGGAGCATACCTTGCTTCCATGATAGGTGGTGGGGGTGGATTTACAAGGAGAAGATTTATAACAGGAACATTGGGCTGAGGTGTAGTGGTTTGAGCAGTGGATGAAGGGTGAGCAGAAGTGGATGGACCAGGAATAGATTGTTGGGCTGATCTTGGATGAGAGACACCGAAGTTGTGAAGAAAATGTAAGTCAGGAGGTGTTGTTTCTCTGCTACCAAGAGGTTCACTTGTTTCAGGAGATGATAGTGAAGACTCAGACTCTAACTGATCTAAATCACCAAAATACCTAGTTCTAAATGGATTTACTAAGTCAACTTGAGATTGTTGTAGAGCTGAAAGATTTTCAGGAACTGAATTAGCTCTCAAGGGCGATCTGAAAATAGTTGATGATTTTATCTTAGGAGACTTCCTAAGGATACTTTCAGGGTTGTCAACTATTCCCGGTGGGTTTGGGTCAGGGTAGGCTCTAGTATGAATCTTTCTAAGAGCCACTATGCTATGTTTTTCAGACCTAGTTAAAAGAAAAGCTTAACCAAATATGACAATCTTTAATAGGCTGACTGATATTTTCAGAAGAAGGAAAATTTTAATCTCAAAGCCTTCTAGCTGATTTTGTAAGATGCTATTAAGACTTGGGGTCTTCCCAGTGGAGTCTTAAGGTCCGATTTTAGGATTATGGAGTCGCCAGGTGGGAATTTTTAGCTCTTTTGGAGGTAAAAAGGTTTTATGGTCCACCATGAAGTTTATTATGAAGCCAAACTAAAATTTTTTGGGTTTTTCTGAGTTAATTTGGTCTTATAGGTTAGGAGAGTGTTCTAAGTCTGATTTAACACTTAGCTAGGGTGTCAAAACGTATAGAGTTTACTCTTATGGCTTGGTAACTAAAATCTTCAAGGTTTGACAAGGATTTATGAGAATCCTAAGAGTTACTTAGTTTGTCATTGATTCTAAAGGTCCTATCATGATTACCATTGCTTGGTAGTACTTGAAGAAGGTTACTTATGTTATACTTAGACAATGAGTGTTTTGTTTTGCAAATTTTACTCAGTGTCCCACAGTGATCGCCATTATGTTGGTGTCCCGTGCTTTGATAGTTTGGAAAATCAAAAGACAAGGCAACATCAGAACCAATATTTAGAGTTACAGGATCTAGTCCTCCTGTTCTCAGAGAGGGATCTCTCAAATGTTTGTTTGCAAAAGTTTATCTTGTGTGCTTATAATATTTATTTTAGACTAGTTATTAAGTGAAAGGTGTTTTTTGTTTGTTTGGTTGGATTGAATTGATACAACAGAACATGAAAGGTCTAGGAAAGATACATAGAATGGAGAAACATCTAGTTCATTGGGCAATGGATTCAAGAAAAGGTCATAACAAACTCATCAAAGGATATGGGATATCAGAGGGAAAATCTAACTTGGCCATAGGATCCTTTTGTTTTTGGAATGGGATGAACATTAATGATTTGGAAAGAGAAAATGAATTCTCAACAAAGGGAACCTGAAAACATAATTTAAACAATAAAGAGATATTTGATAGACAGGGCTAACCATAAATTCTACAAACATTCTTTAAGCAAATAATGACTTCAAGACAACTTTCAAAATGAAATCTAAGATTCAGGGAATACCCTATTTCCTCAAAGATTTTATTCTAAAGGACTTAGAAAACATAAAAGATTTACTGACAATTATAGTCATAGAAGAGAGAACACCTAAAAACATCTATGATCATAATTTAACGACCTTTAAGCCAAATGTTTAAGTGAGGACAAAGGGAAATATCAAAACAGACCTCTCTGATTCACTGCAAGCAAAGAACTTTAAAGGGAGACTTCGATAACAATTTTTAAGTGGCAGCAGACAAGTAGGGAGAACCATAAATCATGCTGAAACCAACTGTTCAGACTATTAAGGAAATAAACAAGCATGAAGACTAAAGAGAAATATTAAAGCCTCTAAAATACTTCAGCAGAAGAAAACATGAAACAGTGAAGGATGAACAGGTCTAAGGTGCCAACAGGTGGAACATAATGAACAGGTGGAACATAATGAAAACAGGGGGAAAACATAGGACAGTTAAGAATACTTCACCAAAAGCCAAGCTCATGGATCCAATGATAGAGCCTTCTCAGGAACAAGCATGCAACAACATCATCAAGATCTCCAAGACTTCAATTTGTTCTTCAACTTCAACAGACTATGTATTTACTTCAAAGAGTTTCAGTATTACAAATTGTGATCAAACAATAACCAACCCCTCACTCATCTTCTGCAGAATTATATATAGAAGAATGAGAAGTTGATATCCTGATAAAAATATCTCCAATTACAATTAATACAGACTTTAAATTGCTTCTCGGCCCTTGGGGTCTCAATGAAGAAGCTTACAATAGGTGTCTTCTGTATTAAATGATTCACATAAAGATTTAAGCTCGGTGGGAGCTTAATTTGACCTTTGAGGCTCTGTGTCATGTTAGATTAACTCTGTAGATATTTTGTCATTAATTTTGTTCACATATTTACCCTTTAGCTGTGTTGTGAAGAAGATATTTGATTTCATGCAATAACTTTGGCCTCCATTTGATTTCTTTGAGGCACAGGTGTCCTTCGTGGTAGCTGAGAAGAATTGATTTTCTTTAACTAAGGCGGTGGAGATTTCTGTCGGATAAAACACTCTGATTTTTCCTTAAACCTGTGTTTAAATCTGGGGATTAGGCTTTTGATAGGCATCTTAGATATAATCCCCACAAAGTTGTCTTTTAATCCTCTGTTCTGGTGAATTCTGGTCTTCTATACTGATACTCTTGATTTGTGATTGACTTGCTGTGTCTTTCAAATGTGCAGGACTGAAACGGGAATTGAATGGCATCAATGCCTTATGAAACACCGATGAAACGTGCATTTAACACCTGTGAATGATTTCCTTTGATGAATTGAAGGCGGAAGGGTCGCCACCCTCAGCCTGCGAATTTTCTTCAGAATGGCGGAAAACCATTTAAACCCTGCAAAAATACAAACAACTATTACAAAATCCTACATATATAGGTTGACTGCTTCAAAGGATGTGTGGAGGGAGCGTGGTCGTTTGATGGCATCATCCAATGGTCAGGATTTATCGGGAAAGATCATAGAATGAGCGGAAAAAAAAATAAATCTGAGCCATCAATCGCGCAGAGATCGACAGTCGGGAGTGGAGGTTGAAAGTCAAACTGAGGAAATCTGGGCGATGAAATGTGGACCGTCGATCTGCAGATCAGATTGACGGTGGAGGTTGATTGAATGTCGCGCCGGTAGCCTGGTTATCGGGTGTGCATCTTCGACGAGCGATCGTCGTTGGATGGCCCGCCCCAGATCGGACGGCGCACAGCAATATCGCTGGGCGTCCACGGCCGAATGATAACGTGCAATGGACAACGGTTTTGCAAAAAGTACACGGGACGCGTGTCACCCAGTGTATGGAATCGCTGGTGATCGGGAGAAAAACCACCTTTGCCCAAAGGTGGTGCGATGAATACCGTGTGGTTTCGAAAATCGGCTTTTGGATGGCGGGGACCACAAGGAGACGGATTCCACACCGTCCGATCTGTAGATCAGATCGACGGTGGGGATTAAAATGAAAATTGAACCGGCGGAAAAGTTTATAATTTAATTAAAAACCAAAAATTTAAAATAATCAAAGGTTTTAATACTTCGGCAGAGAAATATTTAAAGGTTTGGCGCCCGACTGTAGGGCCGAGGGTCATATGAAGGGTTATACGACCAGGGATTTATGCGGGAAAGGGCTAAGACCCATATATGTGCAAAAATGTGGGTTTTTGTGGTTTTCCAATGGTTTTCGAGGGAAATTTAGGGTTCCGATAAGGCAAAAAAGGAGTTTTCAACCTTGTCAAATGGGTTTTGATGAAGGGGAAAAGGAAAAAATGTAAAATGAGGGATTTTTCATGGGAGATGGAGGGATAGAAACTGAGGTTAGTTTTGGAAGAAGGGAAGGGGGGAAAGTGTGCTTTGCAACAGTACTCTGGCTTGGAAATCAGCAGGATTTCTAAGTGTAAAAATGGGAACAGCGGTGAATTTCAGACAGAGGATAGGCATGAGGCCTTCAAAGGTCTTCATGAGCCAACGATTTTTAGCAATGAAATTTGTTCCTTAAAGGCTCAAAATTTTTTTAGCCAGCATTTGGTATAACGAATTTTATAGCTGGCTAACAGATACAAAAGCAAAGAATATTATTATCAGTGGACTTATTGAATCTTCTTATCATAAGGTGTTGGGTTGTAAAACTACCAAAAATGTATGGGACAAGCTTGAGAATATATATGCAGGTGACTCAAATGTCAAAGAAGCAAAGCTTCAAATCTATAGAGCAAAATTTGAGAAACTCAGAATGAAAGAAGATTGCAACATTGCTGCATACTTCCAATACGTTGATGAAATAACCAATACTCTGGAAGGATTGGGAGAGCCAATTGATGAGAAGACTATTATACAGAATATTATTAGAATGTTACCAGGGAGATTCAACCCAAAGGTAGAATACAGTGCAAATCTGGACAAACTCAGCAAAGAGGAATTACATGGAGTTATCATAGCATATGAAATGATACTTGATGAAGAAGAGGGTACTTCGCATCTAGAAAATGCGTTCATTTCATCTAAGAAAACCAATAAGGATAAACAACCTTCAATTGAAAAGACATGCACCTGCTAGTGTGAAGAAAAGGGAAATGATGAAGAAGGTCTTTCAGATGAAGAATATGCTTACTTCATGAGAAAACTAAAAATTGGTAAGGGACAATTCAAAGGTAAAATTCCATTGATATGTTTCAGCTGTAATGAGGTTGGGAATTTTACAGAAAAATTTCCAAATAGAAGTAATGGCAACTCAAAAGGAAAGAAAGGCTTTAAGAAATTCAACAAGCAAGGATCCAAAAGGAACTTTCTCTCTAAAGAAGATAGCTCATCATCCGATGAAGACAATGACAGTGAAGAAGAAGCCAATGAGAGAGTATTATTTATGGCCAAGCACAATAAACCCAAACACAATAAACAAGAGGTATCAAACAACGAAGAAGAAGAATGGACCATAGAAGAATTTTATGAGGAAGCAATCAAGCTTATAAAAGATCTCAGGGCAGAAAAGATCCATTCCAATACTCTTGAAGAATAAGTTCAAGGTCTCAAAATTGAAGTTGAAGAACAAAAATGCATTGAAGAGTCACTTCAAAAGAAGTTGGAAGAAAGCAACCAAGAAAGGGAAGAATTATAAGCCGAAGTAGTCTCGCTGCATGAGGAAGTGAAGAAAGGAAAAACTATCCAAAAATATGCCAACAGCTCAAGGGCATTGGAAGAACTCATCAAAAATCAACGATCTTACAACGACAATACTGGAATCGGTTACAAAGAAGAAGAAGTAGGACCTTCTACAAAAAATACAATGAACCTATGAGATCTAGCATGCATGTAGATTTCATTGGACAAGATTTGCAAGAACAGCCTTGGAAGACAATTCCTCGATGAACATTTCCATCCAGGTACCAACAAATTTTTTATGGCTACTGTTATTCATGTGGAAAATTTGTTCATAAAGATGTAGAATGTCGAACATACCCTAGGAATGAATACAATTCCAGGAGATCTGTCAAATATGAACCTCCCAGGGCTGAGCGAAACATCAATAGATTTGAACATTTAAGAAATAATATTGAATGTTACAAATGTCGAAACTTTGGACACATAGCCAAAGATTGCAGACTTGAAAATCCTCCAGAAGAATCTTCGAAACCACAGAACGAATGAACATAGAAGAACAAGAAGAATGATAATTGTGCTCTCACTTTCAAGGCTCAAAAGAACAAAGATGTGTGGTATGTTGATAGCGGTTGCTCAACGCATATGACTGAGATAGAAATAAATTTGTATCTCTGAAAGAGAAGAAGGATGGAACCGTGTCCTTTGGAAATGATGGATCTTCAAATGTTATAGGATCAGGTACTGTCACTCTCGGAAGCAAAGATGCTCTAGCCAAGAATGTTCTATTGGTTGAAAACATGAATCACAATCTGCTCAGTGTTGGACAAATGTGTGATCAGGGACACACAATACTATTCAACTCCATGAAATGTGAAATCAGGAAAGGCATGTATGGTGAAATTGTGGCTACAGCAAGTCAAGCTCCAAACGACATATATGTGTTGGATGAAGAAACTAAAGCATGTCTAATAGCTAAAGAAGATGATACAATAATTGGTAGCAATGATGATTGACTAAGTAAGAAGTTTGCTACAAAGGTGCAAAGCGATTTCGAGATGTCTTTACTTGGTGAGCTGACATACTTCTTAGGGCTTCAAATATCTCAGCAAAAGAAAGGAATATTTATATGTCAAGCCAAATACATCAAGGAAATGCTCAAGAAATTTAAAATGGAAGATTACAAACCCATCTTTACTCCAATGGTAACAGGTTTCAAATTGAGCATAGACAACTCATCTAAGGATGTGGATCAAAGTTTGTAGAGATCTATGATTAGTATTCTTCTATATGTAACAGCCTCCCAACCAAATTTTATGCAAGCAGTTGGAAAAGTAGAAAGATTCCAAGAAACACCAAAATAATCACATGTTAAATATTCTCCAGCATTGAAATATCTTCACTAGAAGCTTGGGATTCTCCCAAGTTCTCTTTTTTTTTTTTCAGAATATAAAGGGGGAGTGGAAGGAGATTACATGTCTACAGGATGATTGTGTGTCAGGGGGAGTGGAAGTGTGTACAGGTCTACAGGATGGTTGTGTCTCAGGGGGAGTTACCCTTTTCCATTGATGTCAAAGGGGGAGAGAATTTTGTAGGAAGAGGTGTCATGATCGTAGGGGGAGTACTTGTGTTTCCATCAATGCCAAAGGGGGAGATTGTTGATCAGCGGTTGTCATTGATGTCAACCCAAGCAGCACCAGGGGCTAACCCAATATTGCATGGGAATTTTGACCTATCAAATTAATATATTCTGGGTCAATAATGCTTTTGATGGTTTCTACTTGTCGATATGTTTCCGTTGATATATGGCACACCATGTAATTCTTCACGGTTTGAGAGATATTCATGTTTGAATTTTGTACCCCTAGTTAGTGGGCTAAAACCCCATGGGGTTGGGGCATGGGTCATTGAAAAGTCATAATTAATATTTTTTAAGCTCCTAAAATCCCTCCTATGTTCACTTGTTGAAGCCCCTCTCAACTTAAGCATTTATATAAATTGTGATCTTCATTTCCTCCTTAGGAAAGGGATTTGGCCGTCTGAAACAGGTCATCGTGGAATTTGTGCTCTAAATTTTTTTCTACGAAGGTTCAGAAGCTGAAATTTTTATTAGGTGAAGCCAAAATCTTGAGGAAGCTTCTGTAAAAATTTCAGATGAAGGTGCGCAATAGTTTTGGAGATATGATCTATGGAATTCAAGTTTTTTGCAGGCTCCTGAAATTCATCTCAAAGAAGTGACCTTGGTAAATTCGTCATAACTCTCTCTCTGAGTATCAGATTAAAATTATGTAAAAATTTGAAGATAGTGCATAGTCTATACATTTTTTTCTATCAATCTCAGAGCCAAATGAAGAAAAAATGACATGTGGCACGCCATACAAGTGCACTCTGCTGAAACAATCCATAATTAGGGCATTGTGAGAGACTGGGTATAAATCTCTCTTGAAGAATCCAAATTGGGTCAGACCTATGGAATTAGAAATATGACTCAGAGGAACACTATAGGACCAAAAATCAGATATTGAGGATCTGAAATAACAGAGATACACTAGATTCAATATCGAGCTCCTATAAGGCAAGAAAAATCTAGATCATGTGTTGTCAAGGGTTGCAAAGGACCAGACTTTCTATGGCAGAAAAGCAAAGCAAGGTGCAGCAGAGGGTAGCATGACAAGAGCAGCAAAGAAGGTTCATAACAGTAGCAAGAAGTTCATCCTATGAAGTCTTCAAGTGGGTAGCACTGCATACAATCATTGTAAAGGTATCATTGTACTAAGTCATTGTAAATACGTTATTGTAAAATTTGTACTAGTGTCTATCTACCAAGGGTTGAAGAGGCAGTGTTGGGAGGTCTAGGATCATCATTAGGTGGTTGTGTCAAAGTTGGGGTTATGGTCTAGTATATATTCTTCTTCTACATCATTCTATATCATTGTAAAGTGGACCATTTTCCTTGGTACGGGAGTCCATTCTTCTTTTATTATTCTATACGGTGGTAGGGTGGTGCTAGGGTGAGTTATAGCTCATTGGGTGTTGGGGCATCCATTCAGTTGACTACTGAAGAATCTCGGGCGTTGGAGCGTCCATCCAGTGGGAGCTGGAGAATAATGCTTTTCTAGATTCTAGGAAGTTAGAGATTTATTTTCAATTGGAGTTGAATATTAAAGAATTATTAGAAAATCATTAGGTGGTTTCTGTTTCGGAGTGGGTTTCCACCTTAAAAATTGTGTGCATTTGTGTTCCTCTTGTTTGCTGCTATCATTATACAAACACTAATAATAATTGAAGATTAACTAATGCTCTAATTGAAAGGAATACTGATTCACCCCCCCCCCCCACCCCCCCCCCAAGTATTTCCAACACCAATAACAATAAGGGGGCTACACTAACAACAATAAGGGACTACACTAGTAATATAGGGACCTAACATTACCTTAGAGCACATGACGCATAGCAATATTAGGAATTTAACATATCCCCGATTCAATTATTTGGAAGATATACTTCAATTTGTTATATAGGGGGGAAGAGATTGCTTCTAAATGTCTTAGTCTATTTTTTGAATCTATGATATTGATCAATTCGTGAGATTTTAAAATTGTTTCTAGGTTTATGTCTTAGAGAAGGGTGTATATTCTTGTGTGATTATTGATGGCCATATCAAAACTCCAAGGATAAGAAAATTATACTTTCCTTTAAAAAAATATTCCCCATGCACCTACCACCCTTAAAACATTTTTTTAATAATAACATGAACGTCAAGTTAAAATCATATCCTCAACTTAACTTCAAAGTTGTTTTACTTTAGATAACGAATTATGAGGACCAACATCATTCAATTGTTCAAATATCATATGCTATGGTGGCTAAGTAAACAGAGTTTGTATTTTCCTATGATATGTAGGACATAGGAAGTTGTGTCTTGGCACAATTTAAGGAAATACTATAAATAACTACTAAATTTTGCATTTGTTGAATTTGTATATTATTCCTTATACATCCAAGATTGTGTTAATAAGAAAGATAGAAATTTAAGATTGGGTTAATAATATGGATAGAAGAATTATAATGATTAGTACTCTGGACTTATAAGAAATGGTTGGGAAGATCCCTTCCCTTAAATGATGTAAATTCTAGGCAATTCAGTTAAATTAAATTAATGTATTAAAAAACATGAATGATCATTTTGGTTAATTGGAATATTAAGTTTTAACAATATGAAGAGGTTAGTTCAATATTCAGAAGTAAATAAATTTGGGTTTTCATTATCATTTTATGATATTGGGTTAGTAATATATCAAGTCCACACCATAATGTTTCAAGCGTTTTTAGGGCTATACCATCATTGTCATGATTATGATTGTTATTTATTTAGTTTTCGACATGGGTTTTAGAAATATTATGAGTGTACTTCACCCCTTTTCCCTTAAAGAGGAAAATATAATGCTTTCTCCATTTCTATGGCATTGACTTCATGTCCATAATTGGACCTTATTTTATTTATTTAGGCATTGATCCCTTCAGTGAGCCCACCTCTCTTCATAAAACAAGTTTATGAGGTTTATATGCAAAAGGGGTTGCACCTTATTCTCATTACAAAACAACCCCACCCTCAGTCAAATAAATTGCAAGTTGTCCCAATGTGTGCGTATTTTTTGTCGGAAAATCCCTGTGGTCTCCATAAGTCAAACTTAATCTTTTCATTGTTGACTTGAAGAAGAACTATTTAGCTTCCATAAGTTGATTTTCTACTTTAATAGTATTTAGCCAAAGTTTCCTAATGTTCACTCTTAGATTTCAAGATCATGGAAATTTTTTATGTTCGTAGTTTTTGTTATCCATCCTTTCATAAAAGCTTATTCATCATTACATTTTCAAAATCTAGAGATGATGAAAATTTTTGGAATAACGACCCTTCATTTTGGGGGGGATTGTGTTATTTATGTAACATTATAAACTATTTTTTTGAACTACATAGGAAGGTTTTATACTCTCTTCCAACTTTGGTGAGGACTCCAAGCCTTCAACTAATTCATTTTTTGAATTTAGAGTCCCCCAAATCCATTAGGGAGTCCTTGGGGAATTTTATTATGGACTCTCTAAAACTTGGTCTTAAAACTACCTATGCAAGGATTTATTCTAAAAGTGACCCTTGTTTTGAATTACTAGAAGTAATTATTATGGATATGGTAGGGTTTTTTTAAACAAAAATTGTAGACTATGATTAAGTTGCTTATAATTATGAATCATGCTTTAAGGATTTCCAACTAGGTAATGGTTTTCTAATGTTACAAATTAGGAATTCCATCTCAAAGGCTTGATCCAAAATGTGGAAAATGTTTTGCAAGACCACTTGGTGGATTGGAGTAAATAAGCACAATTCACATCTCATCTCATTGAGAATATTCTTAGGAGGCACAAGATAAAGCATAAGACTTCCACTTCCTACCACCCTCAAGAAAATGGCCAAGTGGAAGTGACTAATAGATCCATGGAGACTATCCTCACCAAGGTTGTGAGCAACAGTATAAAATATTGGGTAGAAAAATTCGTAGAAGTTACTTGGGCCTACAACACTACTTGGAAAACAACAACAAGGTTCACTCCTTATGACTTGGTCTATGGGAAGAAAGCTCTACTTTCAATTGAGTTTGACTTCAACACCTTCAGAATGGCAGCTGAGTTAGGATTGAATATAAAAAATTCCCAACAAGAAAGAATTAAATGGGTTGGATGAGTTCAGGATGCAAGAAATACTTCATACATAAGTGATTCAATTGCAAAGGAAGGTCTAGCATGACACGCACATTAAGGAGAAGACTTTTCAAGAAGGATATTGGGCGCTGCTGTGTGAATCAAGGTTCAAGGATTTCAAAGGAAATCTAATGAAAATATGGCTGGAACCCTACCAAGTGGACAAATGTTATGATAATGGCATATTTCATATCAGGACCATAGATGAGGAGGGGATTCCCCTGCTTGTCAATGGTTACAGGCTTAAAGGTTACAAAAAGGCCCCATCTAGAGCTGAATTTATAAATTCCATAAATAGGGAGGTGTATGTCATTGGAGACTCCATAGTTTCCAACACCTCCCCCTCCTAGAAAAAAGAAAAAAAAAGATAAAAAAAATAGGCATGGGTGAAAACCTCTCTGAGGCGCCCAAGGCCAACTCCAGGGTTGAAAACCTCCATGAGGTAATCCTTGAGAAATTTTTTTTTTTGAAAAGAACAAAGAATAAAATATCCTTGGGTGAAAACCTCATAGAGGTGCCCAAGGTAGGCTTGTGGGTTGAAAACCTCTTTGGAGGCAGCCCACATGCCTTAAAAAAAAATAACAAAGAGAAGAAAAGAGAAAATAACAAGAAAAAAGATGATACCTATGCACTCACTTTTTTTTTTTTTTTGCATGTTAGTGATCAAGGATGGTTTTTGGATCTGGAGGAGTATTTTTTCCTCAATTCTCCATCTCCTATTCTTACACACTCCATGAACCACTCTAGCATGCACCCATTCATTCATTTCAGCTCGCAGGTAGGCAACAATTTCCATTTTTTTCCCCTAACTATAATTTCCACAAGAAAGTCTAACAGTTACAAGATTCATGTAGCACTACAGGAAACCAAGTAAATGCTACGGGAAATTTATTTATGAGGAAATAAGCTCTCTAAAAGGTTTCTAAACTTCAAAAAAATTGTGATACGTTTTCTTTTTTCCTATACCAACCACTCCTAACCCTCACTTCACTCCATGCACAAGGATTCACTCTCTAAACCATATGTTGCACCACTAGCAGATAAATCATTTATACCTCGGCATGAGACCTCTCCCATTACTTCTCCATAAATCCACTTATTCCATCACTCCATCCCTGACCTCCATCAACCATTTCACTTCATCCCTAAGAAATCTGGAGCCCCAAGAAGAAGAAAAAAAGTTGCTACAAGAAGTTGGAAAGTTTCTCGTAGCAATTCTGTGTATGGCACAAGAAGGACAAAATATGAAGATAAGTTGAATAAGATGGCCTCAAATGACCGCCAACATACTATAAGAAAGTGAAAACACCAAAAAAGGAAACTGAGGACCTCCATGCAGCAGCTGCAAGAAGAAAACACAAATAAAAGGTTAAGTAGCTCACTTAGAAAAAAAGTATCTCACTAAGAAAACAAGCTACTCACTCAGAAAATAAAAACAAAATAAAAAATAATAAGAGAAAGATCATGTCTGCAAAACCAAACTCCATCTTCCTACACCAAATCATGTTTGCAACACACCATCACCAGGTAGGCTTAGGTATGGCCCTTCACATCTCACTACGCACTCATAATGATCAAAATAATTTAATGTCAAGGTTTAGAGACTTAAAAGTATGTAATATTCCCATATGGGAAAAGCAGGAATATAGAGCATAAAATGAAAGCAACAAAAAATATTTAACACATGAAACCATGAGACCAATATGGAGCCATAAAATTATGTATTAGAGCAGCAAATCAATACAAAATAGTGAGGCATAAATCAACTACAATGAGGAAACAAGCCTCCCATAAGAAATCACTCCCAAATATGAGCTGTCGTTACAATACAAAATGCCAGAGAGAAACTACAGTGCAGTCATATTAACTTTTAAGCATAACCAAAATTGGAGATGATACAATGATATAAAAATACTAATATAGGCCCCAATAGAGTCTAAACATACAAATCTGGGCACTAGATCAGCTTTCCAAGACAACCCAAGAGGGTTTCCGGAAAATGCACACAATGTGCCAATGTAAGCTGCATCCCTAGGGATGAAGATATGCTGCAACAACATGAATGAGAAGATATGGCTGAATTTTATGTATAAACCTACAACTCTTCTCCAATAGTTCCACCGGATGAAATAATGGCTCCTCCACTGAAGAAATCACCTCCCAAAACCACCACTGCAACTACCCCTGCAACTCCTCTCAAAATTAACGCAGATCTAGACTTAAACTGCACTGTAGGGGATAAATACTCCTTATCCTGCTGCTAAATGTGTCAATAAATCTCAAGGGGCTTCTTTACAGGCCTTTCAATGGATGGAAACCTTTCTCCACTTCAAAACTAGCTTTGAAGAAACCCAAAATGATTCTCCACTGCTGCACCCTACAACACAGCACAATATTCTGAAGAAACTATGTTGATGAAGAAAGCTGAAGTTTGGCCCTAAGCCTGAGTGTGGAAATGAAGTGCAATACTCCTCCAAGAGGCCTCTCAAGGAAAGATATGGGATCCTTGCTCAGGAACACCCTGTGCTAAACAACACTGCAAACTCAACTAAACAACTGAAGAATGCCAAAAGTCTAAACAGACCATATACAAAATAATAAGCTAAAACATAACCCCATATGGCTTCCATCCTCTTCCTCATATAGGTTATCATCTTCCTTTCCCTTGGCCCCACTCAATTAGGTCATTTCCTCCATGCAATAAATCTCCCTCCAAAATTGCGTTATTCCTCATTTAATGGCCACTCCTCCATAACAACGTTGTTGATTAGGTCAAAGTTGACCTATTCAACATGATCCAACCCGTTCATACTCAAATCTGCTTTATTTAGCTGCTTATAAGGTCTCCTTTCACACTTGAAGTATTTTTATTACTGCTAAGGAGATTTATGGGCCTTCCTACCCATTTATTCACCTACCTAGTGACAAAATAATCTATAATATTCCATTTAGCTAAAAGTTAAATTTTAGGAATATTACAAAGTAAAAAAGGTGGCCAGTTAACTTGGCCACCTTCTTAAAGTTAAACTGAATGAAAAGCTAAGTGTACATGTCACCTGGGAAAGTCAAATGAGTCAAGGGGGAGTGAACAAGGATAAGGAGGTGATTCTAAGGCTGGGGAAATGATTAACTGGAGTGGGACAAACGATCCCAAAGAGGAAAACTCGTGCCAAGTACAAGTTAGCACCTCGATCCAAATTTGGTTAAAAAGACCATAAAGGTAAGATCTGGCTCATTATACCCATTCTGTTGAGAATTTTGAGAGTAGTAGGAGCATAAGAACTCAGAGGAGCCATCAAAGAGAAGAGCATCAATTGAAGGCTAATTTTGAGCTTGCATGCACCCTCGTGTTACAAGAAATAGTGAAGTGATACAAGAAACTACACAAGAAGATCAACAGGGATAAGGAGAGAAAAACAGAGTCACCTTTGGGTGAAATTATTTTCTAAGGCCACCATATCCCAAGAAAAAACACAAGAAGACAGAGGTAAGTGGTTTCCATCCTCCAGAATTGTGATTTCTGCATGAAATTTACACACATTCAGTTATAATTTGGAATTAAATGGTGAAATATGAATTTGTTTGAGACCATAATCTCCAAGATCTCTTCACAATTAGCTCTCAAACAAAAACAATCTTACCACCTTCCTATGACAGCCATAAAAATGGGAGGGGGATTTAACATAAGGGAGCCCATTGATATTACAAGAATAAGACTGCATCGTCAACTAATGGAGATTTTCAGGAACCACCAATGGCTGGGTTTCTTCAATCTTGTGAAGGGTTTTGATGAGGAGATAGCTTGAGAGTTTGTAGTGGCTCTACAATCACAATTAGAGGAGAGATCCACCACTATAGTTAGGGGCCTAGACATCAGAATTTCACCTGAACTAATCAGCAAAATTTACACTTTTCCCTTAGGATTCAAATGGATTAAGGAAAGGATGCCAAGCACTATAACCAAAAAAAGCTTATTTCTACCAGGAGAAGAGTTCATTGAGGACAAGAATGGAGTGAGGAGAGAAAGCCTTCCATACCTCTGGGATGAAGTAGCCTTCCATATCATGAAATTAATTTCCTGTGAAATCAAACTTAGTGTAGTCTATGGATACCATTTCAGGTTATTTATTGAACTTATATTTCAAGGATAACTTCCTCTAAAACAAAGGTTTAGCATCCCTCATTTCCTCTTCAACTCAATAAAAAACATGAGAAAAAAGGCGAGGGCAAGGAAATACCAACATTTGGCTCACCATGGCCTTATCAAACTAATAGTGAGTGATGCTCTGAGCAGAATAAACCTCCCTGTGTCTTGGTCCTCATTCATATACATGGATAGGGAAGCCTTCATAGCCACCCAAATAGGAAAAACCTCTGCCTCTATTCTTAGGTAGAGGGAGGTAGAATAAGAAGAAGAGGAATTTTAATATGAGGAGGAATAAAAAGAGACAGAGGTTGAAACGGAAAACACAGAGATATTAGAAATAGAGAAAGAAAAATTAAAAGAGGGGAATGAAAGAGAGAAGAAAGAGACTAAGAGGAAGAAGGAAGAGAAGACATAGGAGAAGGAAATATTGGACCCTATGTTAGGCACTGATACCTCTCCTCAACACACCAACATATGACCAGAGATAACAGATCAGGAAGTGGTTGCTACCCTAGCCACTTTGAGCACAATAATGAAATCAAAGAGGAAGAGACAAACACCCATGTATTCGAGGACTAGGAAGAGACAAAGGGTGAGGTGGGGGAAACCACAGACTCTAACTAAAATCCCTATTACCATTGAAGAGTCACCCAATAAGGATGATGAAATAAGGATAGACGAAGGAAAGGTTCAAGAGGTCACCTCGCCTATGACGACTCCTATGATCTACATAAGAAGACATTCAACAAGGTTGGCATCCCCTACACGTTTAATAACCCCCATAGACCCTCAAAAGACAGAAAAAGGGGAAAACAAGTAAGAAAGGGTTGGCCACAGGGAAAACATATTTTTCTATAAGAAAACATGTATTTTCTACAAGAAGCTCTGGCAGGAACAGAATCAAGAAAAGAAGCCTTGGGTGAAGGAGAAAAGACACCCATGGGTGGGAAAGAGGCCCAAGAAGTTGAGAAAAAAGTACAAGATGAAGGGAAAGATGCCAAAGGGGAGGAAGTGAAAGATGAAAAGGAGGAGCCTGCCTCACCAAAACCTATCCCCAAATGTGTATCAATAGTGTCACACCCTAGCCCTCGGTAAAATATCAACTCCTACTATACATTTATTGAAGGGGGGAAATTGATTCCTGAGAAGTTTACAATACCTTATTCTATCAATTGGAAGAGGAGAGGTCACACACTCATCATTGGATGAAGATTTCCACAACCAAAGGTGTGCATTACGTAGGGGTCGTGGAGGAAAAAGTGACCGAGTTGGGAAGGGATTTGTCTGATGTTAGGTGTTGGATTGAGGGGTCCTAATCGAGGTTCGAAGTTAAGGTTAACCAACAAAACCCTCTTACTACTGGCCCTTTTGGCAGGGACCTGCTTTTGCAAGTCGAAGTCTCACCCGAAACAGTATGGGGGGGTTCTGGAACCAGGTTTACACACCTTGAGAGAGATTTAAAATGATGTGGGTATCTCCAGATCTGAAACAGCTATGATCATACCTTCGCAACAGAAGCCCTAACCAAAAATATTTACGTCAAATATAGAGAATACATTATGCGCACACTAGAACAGACTCTAAAGTCCTTGTAATTACCCTTAACACATATTGTTAAAGCTCAAAAATAAAAAATCCATTCATATATCATTCATCTAGAGAAAAAAAAAGTTGCACAATCAATCTAAATACAGATAATACATGTTGGCTCAAGGGGTCCTGACCTAGGTTCAGAGGTTAAGGTTTGACAACAAAACCCTATACTACTGGCCCTTTCGTCAATGACCTGCTTGCACAAGCCAAAGTCTCATCCGAAGCAGTATGGGAGGGTGCTGGAACCAGGTTTCCGCACCTTGAGAGAGAGCAGGTTAGTCAAGCAGATCCAGGGTCGCAACCTACCAAGTTCACACAGGTCTATTGGTAGGCTTCCACAGATAATTCAGTTAGTAACCATAACAGAGCTATTCAGATCTATTTTATACCTTTGCATCCACGTGCGTATAGAAATTATGATATCATAAATGTAGCTTATAACAGATATACTCGCAACTGAGACAAGTCATATATATATGTATATATGCATAACACAGATATGATTGAAATACAAGAAGATAAATGTATTCACAGCTCTGAACAGATTCCAAAGGTTCACTTCAACAATAACACAACAGATCCTGATCTCACAAAGGTACTTCAACTATATTTGTATATATTAGCATCTAAAACCTAGTAAAAACCAACCACAGCCTACCCACACAGCCAGAAAGGTCCGCACATAGCAGGACTAAGGATCTCCACGCACACAGCCAGTAGGAGTCCTTACCCAAACAACCCAAGGCAAATCTAACAATTCACACTTATCATCATACTCAATTCTTCCCTACCTTAAGACTCAAAAAGTTCATCTATTTACATCGATTTAGCCTACGCTTCCAATGGTCCGCAAACCATGGTTTGCAGACTCTTGGTCTACCCTTGACCCATTACAATGCATTTGGGGCTTTGACCCACCCCAATACCCCTGTGTTAGACTAATTAATACCAAAAATATACAAAATTCGCAGCTTTTAGAGGACCATGTTCCAACAATACAGTAACCAAAAATAACATGCACAAACATATCATAAAGCAAAAAACAGATGCATGTGATACTCAGATATCATCCAAAACAATTATTCATTAATTAATAGTTTAGATTTCCCTTAAAACACCTTCAGTCTACCTACGCACATAGCTAGCGGGGTCCGCACACAGCAGGACTAAGGTCTCCACACACCCAACCACCAGGAGCCTCCTAACCCAGAAAAGTTCGCTAAAATATCAAAACACAGTAAGATCTATCATCATCAACATTACTGTCTCTGGTCGACTCTATCTATAATTCTATTTATAATTTTAGCCTGCGCTAATATAAGGTCCAAAAATTATGGTTTGCGCCCCCTAGTTCTACCCCTTGACCCATTACAACTCATGAGGGGCTTTGGCCCACCCCAAAGCCCCTTTAATTGTGCTACGCATGAATAAAATTACAAAAAAATTACAAAAATATTCCAAAAATATATCAAAATTCGACCCTAAGGGACCCCACTCCAACAGGCCCCCATGTAATATTCCTAATTAGTTTTCAGCTATTTGGAATATTAATTTTTGCTTTTGCTAATAAGATAGATGAATAAGTGGGTAGAGAGACCCATATATCTCTTTAGTAGGAATAAAACCACTTCTAATGTGAATGTGGATCATTATATAAACTGAATAAATCACTTTTGTGTGTGAATAAGGGCTTAAGAATGTGGACAAGGTCAAGGTTGAACAAATCAACAATGTTGTCATGGAGGTAGTGGAGATTTAATGGAGGTCATCGCAGTTATGATGGAGGAGTGTATGCATGAGAGTAACATCTTTAATGATTGGGACCCAGGGTGAGGAAGCTCACCAAGCATATAAGGAAGGGGATGGAAGCCATAGAAGGCATTCTGATTATTGTTTATGTCTTGGTATTTTATGACTTTCTACACGCTTCAGCTGTTTAGAAAGGTCTGATGTGTTGTTTAGGACAAGGGTGTTTCCGAGCGAAAATCCCACCCTCATATTCTGGGGACTTCAAGTGCCCACTCAGGAGCGGTTCATTGAGCTTCATTTCCACCATCCAGCATTAGGCCAAGCTTTAGCCATTATACACAGTGCAGTCTCCTTCAGGATTGTGTTGTTTTGTAGGGCAGTAGCAATAGAGGGTTGATAGACGCAGTTTCTGAGTTTTTTTTCCAACGGGGGAGCATCCCTTCATCCAAGAGTCTAGCAAGGAGGTTCCTTGAGCATTATTTCACCATCCAACATCAAGCCAAGTCTCTGCCATCATCTACAGTGCAGTATCCTTAATAAAATGCGTTTTTTTGCAGGGCAATTGTAGTGGAGGGCTTAGTGCCCAAGTTTGTGAGTTAGGTTTCTAGTGAGGGGAGTAGCCCTTCATCTGAGAGATCTATTGGAGGAGTATCAACCATTTCTATATCAGGTCAGCCACCTCCCATTATTCACCCAATTGGAGTGCATTATTCAGTCCTAGGGCTACAACATTTCATATGGTGTATTTATAGAAACCCCTTCTAGGTTGTCTTGGATTGGTGCTAGAGAGCTTGGATCTTTGATCCCGACATCTTCTAAGCATTATATTGGAAATTCTTTGTATTTTTAGTTTCGAACTATAGTTATTCTTCATAGTACTGCATAGTCATATGTCCTCCGTCATTTTATGTAGCAGAAATATTTCATATTCTATGTACTAGGTCATTTGAGGCTTGTTTTGCCTAGCTTGAATGTCTTTTTCCTCAAGCTCTTGTACACTTTTTCTTCTATAATGTCTAATAAGATGGCTCTATGATCTGCTCCTATTGATGTGTTGATATTTTTACTGCATTTTCCAATTTATGTGCTATATTCTTGATTTTCCTAATTTTGAATATTACATTGGTATCAGAGCATAATCTTGGCTCAGCCTGTGGGGCACTACATCTATAAATATGGATCAATGGATGGAAGAGAATTTCCAAAACTTTTTCTCCAAACTATGCAGGATATTGTCAGATACATCAAGGAAATGAGGATGGAAAGACAGAAAGAGACCCCAAGAAGGTCTCAACATGGAGAGAGTTATGGCATCTCACATTATTGGTGTAAGAAATCAACATTACAACCAGTCCACAACACTCCACCATGCCTTCATTCCTAGCGATAGGAAATAAGTTAGGAGGAGCACAAGAGGAGGAGACTCTTGGTGATTATCTCCTAGAATATAAATCTGAATCTCAGAGGTTCAAAGAGCATCTAAATTTCCAAGGGTTCTGTCAGATCAAGGATAATAGAAGACCCGGTAATCACAATAGAGGTAGAGGGTACATGTAGAACTATGGTCAGAAGCATACCTTGGGTAGATTATTTCTGCCTAATTTTGATGGGTCACCCAAGTTCACAACTAAGGCTTGGGTAGGGAAATTATACATCTATTTCCAACTGAACCAAGTTTCAAAGATGGAGGCCATTAAGATAGCAGCGCTGCACCTTGAACATGAAGCACATGAGTGGTGGTTTCATGGTCCTTTTACATTGGGGCATGCAAATGTGATTGAATATGTAGAGTTCCCTAGGAGGTTAGTGGATAGATTTGACTGAAGAGATCCAGAACCTCATTTTGTTGAGCTAGCTAAGCTCAAGCAGTCAGGAGATCCGAAGACTTATATCTCTGAATTTTTGAAACTTTCAGCCATGGTGACAGATCTATCTGCAACTAGGAAAGTACATATGTTTATTGATGGAATAGTAGAGTCTTTGCATAAGTTGGTCATTAGGGTAATTTTGAGGTCTAAAATGGGCCTCCCAAGAAAATTATAAACTAATAGGGGTAATAATAAAATAAGATTAGATTACATCATCAAATTTTGGAGGGAAAAAAGAAAAAACTATATTTTCAACATGTATTTTCAACTTATCTTCATATGAGTTTACTCAAATTTTGAGAAGAAACACTCATTGGATGCATAATTTTATTCCTCATCCAAGGAGTACCCATGTTGCATTCTTTTGATGGACCCTGCTATACGAAAAATGAAAAATACATGAAAAACATGATTGCAATCACGTTTTTTCATGTATTTTTCATTTTCGTGTAATAGGGTCCATCAAAATTATGCAACATGGGTACTCCTTGGATGAGGAATTAAATTTTGCATCCAAAAAGTACTCTCGCTTAAAATTTGAGTCAAACCTTAGGAAGATAAGTTGAAAATACGAGTTGAAAAAGTAGTTTTATTATTTTATTATTTTTTAATCTTTTTAATTTTTTACTCAAAAAATGGAGAATCATCCCCCATGGTTGACATCAT
Source organism: Pinus albicaulis (assembly GCA_034641835.2). Lineage (NCBI taxonomy): Eukaryota > Viridiplantae > Streptophyta > Pinopsida > Pinales > Pinaceae > Pinus > Pinus albicaulis. The sequence goes on along the minus strand of JAXQQM020063386.1, from coordinate 15,756 downwards.
CATCTTGAATCCTATTGGTTATTATAAATTTTATTTTGGTTGTACATTTTTCCTAGGAGGCCCATTTTAGACTGCAAAATTCCCCTAATGAGAATCAACTAGACCAACTACACTCCAAGATGTTGTTGAGAGGGCTAGATATTTAGAGGATGCTTTTCCAAGAGCAAGAGCTCCATTTCAGGAAAGGCCACCCTTTCAGTCAAAGGGGAAAGATGTGAATGTTCTTCCTCCAAAGGAGAACCAAAACAAAGGGCCTCTTAGTGATGATGTCCGAAGAGACTTGAGGAGAAGGAATCTTTGCTTCACATGCCAAGAACCATGGGCACCAGGGCATCGATGTGTTGTAGGGAAGGCACACTATATAGAGGTATTATCTAATAGTGAGGAGGAGGAAGAAGAGGAGCCAGAAGGATATAAAAATTTTGTAATAGTAGTGGAGGATCCACCACCACTAGGAGGTGGGAATTGGGCATTTTCTCCAGTAGGGGGGACCCTTGCATACTTGCGGGGAGTACCGAAGTATATGACTTTGAGAGTCCGAGGTACCATTCAGGAGTAGAGGGTATCATTGTTGATTGAAAATGGGGCTACCCACAATTTTATTGATGCTCAATTAGTATATTGAAGAGAAATACCCACTGATGATTTTGAGGGATTCTCAGTGTTGGTTTCAAGAGCCCGAACCATGCAGTGTATGAAGTATGCCCTGACATTATCAGTAACCATGGGGATATATACTTTGACTGATCAATTATTTTTGGTTGACATTCCTGACACCAATGTGATATTTGGTTTGCAGTGGTTGATTATATTGGGGAGGGTCACCACAGATTGGGAGACTTTGCAGATGGAATGTGTTAGCATTGTAATTTTTCAAAGATTTTTCAAAGTCTGGTCATTATTATCTACAGAATCAATCTTCCTTTTTAGTTCGGTTGTAAGATGAAAGTGTCACTGTCAAAGTATAATGGTGAGAAAATTTCATTTCTACCTTTACTTATTTCATTTCCCCTCTTTTTCCTTTCATTTTTCCAAAAAACAAAAAGTCCAACATTTCATTTCTTTCAAAACCCCTTTTTAACTATTAAAATCCATTTTTTATAGTTAAAAAGCAGCTCTACCCACACCACAATAAACCTTTGTAATACCATATATTATATGATATAACTTACCGCACTTAATCATTGTGGACCCCTTACCCTTTGATCGCAATTAACTTATTGCAGTTTTAACTTTCATTCATGTTACAATTTCCGTCTCCAACAAAAACCCCGATATTAAAGTGAGACCTTTCCCTTCCACATCAACTATTTTCTCATTGCACATCGCACTTCGGAAGTTTTAACACTTACCTCTCATTTCTCATAGCAAAAATCCTGATTTTCAATTTGCGGTATTAAATGGGCCCCATCTCCGTCCTGCCACGTCACCCTTTGTTCATTGCACACCGCACTTCGCAAGTTTTGACACTTACCTCTCGTTTCTCATAAAAAAAATCCTAATTTGTGATTTGCGGTATTAAATGGGCCCCATATTCGTCCTGCCACATCACCCTCTATTCATCGCACACTATGCTTCACAATTTTTAACACTTACCTCCTGTTTCTCTTAACAGAAATCCTGATTCGCGATTTGTGGTATTGTGTGGGCCCCACCTCCTTGCCATGTCATCGCCCCCATCACAAATCGTATTCCTTCCACTTTTGTCTTATGTTTAAACATTTTTAACCCGATCTACAATTGCGATATATTTACAAAGGGTTTTCTCCTCCCGCTCACCATTTGTTTAATAATCTCTCCCGCTAATAAAATGAAACTCCGCTATCTCTGTTAATCTGCCTCCATCCCTATGATGAAAAACAAGAAGCCAAAGGTTAGGAAAAATGATAGAGTTTCTCTGAAACATATTTATACCATTAATCTCACCACCAACACATTTCTGCGAAGCACCAGGCGGCATTCAAGGAACAACCACATGTCAATTTCACTAATGTTTACACTTTTGTGGAGTTGGCTACACTAGAAAAGAGGAGGAGTCTTCCTATAGATTGCCACATCATACAACCATTTCGAATTAATTAGCCTTGATGTCGTTTATTTTGATTATGTCATAGAAATTTGTATTTAAGTTTTTGGATAAGCCTCATCTCTTGCACGAGATGGTAATAACATTTAGGAATAGATTTACTCCTTTTGTGGGGATGACAGTTTTATAATTTTGTATATATGTGACAAACTGCTATGAAGTAAGGGTTCGTGGTTTTAGAACCTTAACTCATATGATCAGTACTATTTTTAGTGAATGAAATAAACAGATACTCTTGAGGACTTATTACCAATCTGGTGTGTGTATTGTCAATTTTACTTGTGTTCCCATATCTTATTTTATTCAGTTCCAATTTGCAAATATCTCATGTTGTTATGTGTTTTTTCAGTCTCTTGGCATGTCCATGTTTTTTATCAATTTTTGTTAGTCTCACACAGTGAGCCTTCTTGGTAAAATATACATGATAACAGTGGAAAGAGCATCACTCATGGAAATTATCTTTTATAATATTTCAGTGAGAATATTGTAAGACTAGAAATAGCTTTCTCTTGATGAAATATTTTTAAACTTCTACTTGTGTTAATTTATACAAAATTCAATAGATTTTTTCTTTGCATATCTACTACTTATTCTCTCATTTTAAATTTTCTTCTCCTCATAGGCTACACACTCACTCTTTGCTACCACATCATGATCCAATACCCTCATTAGTAGAACTGTAGATTTGACTGAAATCTCTTTTCAGTGAATAAGAGTTTAAACCACTTACAAATCTCATAAAAAAATAATTAAATTTCCTTAGAGTTTAGGATGTGTCTGGTCAAGTGCTTGATGCAGTCCAAGTGCCGATTCCAGCGCCAACATCTTTTGGTGCGTCTTCCGGGAGACGAAGGCCTTGAAATGAAGTATTCTGTCGATGTCTCTTGTTTTGAATTACCGAATGTCAATTCTTAATGGTGAATAAGAATTGATGACTTGAAGAAGACTGCAAATTAATTCACCTGGCGACTCCACAGAGAGGAAAAGGGGTTTCAAAACCTCCAACTACAAGGAGAAATCAGAGATCACCTACTGTGACCCCAGCTGCAGACCCAAAGAAGATCATTAAAGATGCAAAAGGAAAATAAAGATCATTTGAGGCCACATCTCATTCAGTGAAGAAGATACACAAAAAATACATTCCAAAGAAAAAGGTAACCTCATCTACTTTAGAATCAAAATACGTTTCAGTTTCAAAAGATCTTGCTGAAAAATCTAAAATCGAAACTGTTTCCCTAGAAGATAAAGTAGATGTTGTTAATCTAAACTTAGCTAATTTTTTTTCTCATTCCTCAATTGGTAAATATGAAATTAGTAAATCTGAAGTAAGCACTATTTTAGTCAAAGAGGAAAAAGTAGAGTTATTAAGTATCAATAAGGAAATGGAAGAGTTTGTACTAACTGAATGTAATATTCCAAAAATTTATCTTTTAGCTAAATGGAACATTATAGATTATTTTGTCACTAGGTAGGTGAATAAGTGGGCAAGGAGACCCATAAATCTCCTTAGCAACAATAAAAAAACTTCAAGTGTGAAAGGAGACCCTCTAAGCACCTAAATGAAGCACCTTTGAGTGTGAACAGGGGTTGGAACATGTTGAATAGGTCAACTTTGACCAAATCAACAACGTTGTTATGGAGGAGTGGACATTTAATGAGGAATAACACAGTTTTGGAGGGAGATTGATTACATGGAGGTAGTGACCTAATTGAGTGGGTCCATGGGTAAGGAAGCTCATAACTTATATAAGGAAGAGGATGGCAGCAATATGGGGGATGTTTTTTATTATTATTTTGTATATGGTCTGCTTAGACTTGTTCCTCTCTTCAACTATTTAGCTGAGATTGCAGTGTTGTTTAACACAGGGTGTTCTCGAGTGGGAATCCCATCTATTTCCTTGAGAGGCCTCTTAGAGGAGAATTGCACTACATTTCCACACTTAGGCTTAAGGCAAACCTACAGCTTTCTTCATCAGCGCAGTTTCTACAGAATATTGTGCTGTGTTGCAGGGTGCAGCAGTGGAGAATTATATTGGGTGTCTTCAAAGCTAGTTTTGCAGTGGAGGAAGGTTTCCATACATTGGAAGGCCTGTAAAGAAGCCCCTTGGGCTTTATTGACATATTTGGCATCAGGCCAAGGTGTATTTATCCTCTACAGCATAGTTTTAGTCTAGATCTGTGTTATTTTAGGGAGGAGTTGTAGGGGTGGTTGCAGTGGTTGTTTTGGGAGGTGATTTCTTGAGTGGAGGAGCCACTCTTTCATCTAGAGGATCTCTTGGAGAAATGTTGTAGGTTTCTACATCAGATTAAGCCATATCTTCTCATTTCAGTTGTTGCAACATACCTTCAGCCCTAGGGCTATAGCTTACATTGGCACATTGTGTGCATTTTCCGGAAACCCTCTTGGGTTGTCTTGGAAAGCTGATCTAGTGCCCAGATTTGTATGTGTAGCATCTATTTTGGCCTATATCAGTATTTTTATATTATTTTATGATCTCCAGCTATAGTTATGCTTAGTATGATTGCACTGTAGTAGCCTCTATAGCATTTTGTATAGCATCAACATCTCACTTTTGAGAGTGTTTATGTATTGGAGGCTTGTGTGATCAAATTATATGATTTGTGCCTCATTGTTTTGTACTTATTTGCTGCATATATGATCAATAATATGGCTCCATATTGGTCTCATGGTTTTATGTGTTAAATATTTTCTGCTGCTTTCATTTTATGCACTCCATTCCTGCTTTTCCCATTTGGGAATATTACAGTGGTATCAAAGCATAATCTTGGATCAGCCTGTGCGTTCAGCCAATATGTCACCATAAGGAGAAGTCACAAGGAGAGAATATGTATAGAAGGGACAAATACAAGACTCCAGTATTTGGAGGGAGGGAGGAAGAGGAGCTCTCAAAGCTTCTTTTTTAAACTATGCAGAGCATCAATGAAGATATCAAGAATATGAGAAGGGAGATGTTTAGGGAATCTCCAAGGGGGGTTGAATATGAATCCAACCAAAGATTTTCACATGGTGGGTGTGAGAATTCAGCCACACAATCTAATCCACAGTGCAGTTTTGTGGCCATATTCACAGCAAGGGAGATGGAGGAAGAAGATGCACCAAAGGAGGAGACTTTGAGTGACTATCTTCAGGAGTATGAATCTCAATCTTGGAGATTCAAGGATCACTTGAACTTCCAAGGGTTTTTCCAACTGAAGGAGAATAGAAGGCCCAACAACCACAACGGAAGCAGAAGAGGTAGATTTTTTCTGCCAAATTTTGATGGGTCATCCAAATGCACAACCAAGGATTGGATAAAACAACTAGACTCATACTTGCAGCTACATCAAGTTTTAGACAAGGAAGCCCTTAGGATAGCAGCGCTGCATCTTGAAGGCAAGGATTATACTTAGTGGTTTTATGAATCATCTTCATTTAATCATGAAAATATAGGTACTTGTGCAGGATTCACTAAGAGATTAGTGAAGATATTTGATGGAAAACAATTTGAATCATATTTTTATTGAGCTAGCAAAGCCTAAACATTCAAAACCTTTGCATGAGTTGGAAATATCCATTACACCAACTCCACTTCATATTTCTATTGAAGGGGATAGAAAATTGTATGAAACTTTGCCAAGGGCAAGATCCCCATTGCAGGAAGAAATTTCTTCTCAAAAGGGAGACAGGGAGATTCCTCCTTCAAGGGAAGACCAAGATCTAGGGTCTCTCATTATTGATAAGGTATTCTCAAATATCGATGAGGAGGAAGAACAAAGAGGAAGTAACAACGATGTCACTTCAGGAGGAGAACCATCAACACATGGATATGGGCATGAAGCTATTGCTTCAATTAGAGGAGCTTTTGCATATTTGCAAAAATTTCCCAAGGATCAGAATGTGACAGTAGTAATGGGCAGTAAGACCTTGATCAAAGGAGGAGAAGAAAAGGTGGATCAACATCAAAGGATGGGGAGCATGCACCCTTGTTTATTTCAAAGGGTTTATATGCAGAAGAAGGAGTCTAGTTTGCACAATGAAAGGAGGGAAAAATCAGTCCACTTCAGACTTTGATCTCTCATTACATGGGGGAATTCCACCTGGGAGGCCACCAGATCAGGAGATGAGAGACATCTCATATCAGGTTGCACCATTCATTGATCCTGAAGGGGTGAGAACCTTGGGAGGATTTGGCATAACGCAGAGAGTCTTGGGTAGGCTCAAGGAGGAGGGATACATTCTCCCAATATCATCATTACCCACTCTCATCAACTATTTTGTGTTGGGAGAAGATGTTTTTGGGATGGAGGATGGCACCATCTTGGTGCATGGATACCACTCCATGGCATGGGAGAACCGGAGGATACTACCACATATGAAGTAATATTCCCTATTTGGTAGAGGATGGTGGCCACTCATGCATGCATTGGTGAGACTTAGGAGATTTTGGAGAGGTGAAAATTTCCCATGGAAGACTAGCCTCCAAAAGCTTCAACCTTCACTTGAGCATGAGTAGCTACAGGAGGGGTAGCAAGAACATGTCTGCAGCATACCGGTGCTTGAATTTGGCATGGGAGATGTTAAGGAAGAGGGTAGCCACATGGCAAGGGATACACAGTATAGATCAACAGTGTTGTCATTAGATATTTTAGATCCTTATCGAAGATCCCAACTATTGGTGGAATACTCCAAAGACCTCCTTACATGAAGGATTCTTGATGACTAGTTTTCAGATGGGAGATATACAGTGATATATGGGGTCATATTTTATCAGGATAAGATATTTTTGGCTAGGGCCTCAAGGCTCAAGGGTAAAATACTACATGCAGCCTATGAGATATTTCTTTCCAATCCCACTAGTTTCATTAGAGCATACCATACTATCGTGGAGGGATTCATGTGGGAAGACTTCAAAGGGGAGATGCATTATCATATGAGGAAGTGCATATATTGTTTGGATGGTGAGAAGAAATATAACTCTTGGGAAGAGTTATCATCACCACCTACTTACTCATTAGGTGTGAGATGGAGCTCATCCATGAGCTACCTCACTATTTTGAACCAAGTGAATGGTAAGGATTGTATTCCTGAGCATCATGATATATTTACTATATACTTGCATTTTCTTACCACTCATGTGAAGGGCATTGCTCCAAGAGGGTGCACTCTTTCTTATTTTCTTCATGAGCTATTTGGGAGCATGAGCAGTGATGATGTTGATCACTCCCTAGGATATTTTGGGGAGATGATGTATTCTGCATGGTGTGCTTCATTGACACCACACATCATACACCTTCTTCAAGTATGTGAAAAGAGAGAGGAAACAAACAAGTGGTGGGGGAAACACTTGTTGTATCATATTCTATGGCAATTAGAAGCAAAACTACACTGGTTGGACTTGAGGGACAATTTCCCTCCCCTAATACTACACATGGAAGCTATCATAATTTGGATTGTGATCCCATATGTTGATGATGTTTTTATCTTTGTTGGGAACATGATTGGAGGGAAGGCACATTGGTTGGATGTGTCCATTGGGATTGACCTTTCCCACATTTTTTTATGCTTCATGCTTCAAGGGGAGTATGGGAGATGATATGGCCACTATAGTAGATCACTTGTTTCTTTATGAGGTGAGCCATATGATTTTTTGGAGCACTTGCAATATGCCTCTCAAGAACATTTGGGAGGAACTTTTCTATGAATTACCATGCTGGAAGGTGATTCATTTCATTTGGATGATAGCATGGAGTTGGGAGCCTCTCATTGGAAATGAGATCCCCTATGCTTGTCATCACTCCTACCTTGAATATGCCATTGGAAAACAAGAAGGTTTCCATATAGACCTTCCATTTTCTCATGATGAGAGCCATTTGGTTTATCCACCAAAGGGAAACTTGCACATTTGGGAGGAACCATTGGGAGACAAAATTGTTGTAGAATTTCTGAAGAAATGGTGGAAACTATTTGATGAGTAGGTCACAAGAGGAGGAGGAAATAATTTTTCTCAACCCTTATAGTTCCTTGAGGACAAGCAAAATTTTGGAGGGGAGGACTGTAATATTCCAATAATTTAGCTTTCAGCTAAATGGAATATTATAGATTATTTTGTCACCAGGTAGGTGAATAAGTGGGTAGGGAGACCCATAAATCTACTTAGCAACAACAAAAACACTTCAAGTGTGAAAGGAGACCCTCTAAGAAGCTAAATAAATCACCTTTGAGTGTGAACAGGTGTTGTAACATGTTGAATAGGTCAACTTTTACCAAATCAACAATGATGTTATGGAGGAGTGGACATGTAATGAGGAATAAAGCAGTTTTGGAGGGAGATTGACTGCATGGAGGTAGTGACCTAATTGAATGGGGCTAAGGGTAAGGAAGCTCATAACTTATATAAGGAAGAGTATGGAAGCCATATGGGGGATGTTTTTTATTATTATTTTGTATATGGTCTGTTTAGACTTGTTGCTCTCTTCAACTATTTAGCTGAGATTGCAATGCTGTTTAGCACAGGGTGTTCCCGAGCGGGTATATCGTCTCTTTCCTTGAGAGCCCTATTGGAGGAGAATTGTACTACATTTCCACACTCAGGCTTAAGGCCAAGCTACAACTTTATTCATCAGCGTACATTCTGCAGAATATTGTGCTGTGTTGTAGGGTGCAATAGTGGAGAATTATATTGGGTGTCTTCAGAGATAGTTTTGCAGTGGAGGAAGGTTTCCATCCATTAGAAGGCCTGTAAAGAAGCCCCTTGGGTTTATTGAAATATTTGGCATCATGCCAAGGTGTATTTATCCCCTACAGCACAGTTTCAGTCCAAATTTGCGTTATTTTAGGGAGGAGTTGCAGGGGTGGTTGCAGTGGCTGTTTTGGGAGGTGATTTCTTGAGTGGAGGAGCCATTCTTTCATCTGAAAGATCTATTGGAGAAGAGCTGTAGGTTTCTGCATCAGCTTCAGCCATATCTTATCATTTATTTTGTTGCAACATACCTTTAGCCCTAGGGCTACCGCTTACATTGGCACATTATGTGCATTTTCCAGAAACCCTCTTGGGTTTCCTTGGAAAGCTGATCTAGTGCCCAAATCTATATGTGTAGCATCTATTTTGGCCTATATCAGTATTTTTATATTATTGTATGATCTCCAGTTGTAGTTATTCTTAGTATTACTGCATCGTAGCAGCCTCTCCAACATTTTGTATAGCAACAACATCTCACTTTTGAGAGCTTTTATGTATTGGAGGCTTGTGTGATCACATTCTATGATTTGTGCCTTATTGTTTTGTACTTATTTGTTACATATATGATCAATAATATGGCTCCATATTGGTCTCATGGTTTCATGTGTTAAATATTTTTTGTTGATTTCATTTTATGCACTCTATTCCTTCTTTTCCCATTTGGGAATATTACACTGAAGGGGAGTTAGAGCAAGTATTGGAAATTGCACCTTTTCTTGATAGGGATGTTTTTCCTAAAGAAGATTTTACGACCATTTTAAATTTCCTCCAGACTCATCCTGAATACCAGTCTTTCATGACTCCTCAGCAAGAATATTTTCCTTTATCTAGAAATCCAGTTGTTGGGTCATCCTCTTCTCATCCACTAGAAGAGAGTGTTCCTGAAGGCCTCACATTCAACTTATCTGATTTCGTAGCTCAAAAAAATAAATTTGAATTAAAATCAACCCCTCAAGTGACAAATTTTGAATCTGATTCTTCTGCAGAAGGTGAAGTCAACACATCCTGTGTCCATCTCTTTGAGAATCCACTATTTTTAGTCCCCAAGCCTGAAGAATTAGCTCAAGATTTCCAATTTTCTGCTGTCCTAAATCAGATTCAGAATCCAGAAATTGTAATTCCTATTTCACAAATAGCTACATCAACCAGTAATCCATCAGTTGTACATTAGAAAAATATGGCTCAACCTACCCTTACAACGATGCAACATATAGTGGCTGCAAGATATGCACCACTTGCTCTTCCTCAACCTTTGCATCCACTCCCTCAAAGAGATTAATTGAAATATATTTTGAAATATACCATAGAGGGAGAAGGAGTTTCTGCTGAGGAACATTTAGTGGCTTTCTATAGTTATGCTGACAACCATAATGTCGAACATGAAGATGTATAGTCAAGAATCTTTGTTCAGAGCTTGGATGGTGAAGCTCGTAAATGGTTTAGAATTCTGACTCCAAACTCAATAATAGGAATTGATGAATTGGAGGAAATATTTGTAAAGAAATGGGGTGATAGGAAATACTATGTTTACTACCTTACAGAATTTGGAACTCTAAAGAAGAAACCAGATGAGTCATTGGCTGATTTTACCAAGAGGTTTAATAAGATTTATTAGAAAATTCCCGAAGAAATTAAGCCTGTTGAGACTACAACTATGATAAATTTTTAAAATGTTCTAGATTCTGAGTTTTCTTTATGGTTAAGGGTTGAGAAAGCATAGACATTGATGAATATGCAAGTGGATGCAATTGGAGTACAGTCTAATCTCATGTCTTCTAATAAATTGAAAATGGAGGAAGAAAAGGCAAAAAAATAAAAAAGGAAGATGAAAGAAGAAAAACCTTCTTCTTCTAAGTCTCTTACAGTAGAAGAAAATATTTATCAAATGTCTAATTTGATCCAAGAACTTGCCTCTAAGATTACAAAATTAGAGTTAGAAGAAAAACTAGCTGCTAGAGACAATCAAAATGAAGACAATAGAAATTAGGCTCCCTTTAGGAGGCCATTTCAACCCCAAGAAATCCTACAGCGCCCAAGGAGGAATGCTGATAATCAAAATGTTTAGCCTCCTTTGAATCATTTTTCTGAAGAAGAGAAGCAAGAACATGAGGAAGAAAATGAAGAAATAAACCTTTTAGGAGAAACCTCATAGTCAACTTATTTGACTTTGCAAGAATATGAAGACCAGTCAAAGTTTTATTTTTTTTCAGATGATGAGAATGTCCAAATTTATGCACAAAATGATAATAAAAAAAACAAGAAACTTGAAACAGAAATTATCCTTTGAGGTATAAAGGCCTTGTTCAACAATGTCAACAAAAACTAGATTCAGAGAAACAAGCTACCAAACAGAAGGTCGAAGTCAATGAGGTCCCTCCACTCCAAAATTATGCCACAATTGTCAAAATCACTGTGGAAAATAAGGAATTAGTTCCAATTTATTTTAGTTTCAAATATGAATTGAATAAAATCAAAATTTCAGTCCCACTTCTGGAATTGTTGAAAAATAAAACATATAAAGAGTCTTTTAAAAGTATGCTTCAGGCACCTTTTGCCCCCGACTCAATCAATCTTGAGGATGAACATCCCATTATTTATCTAGGATGTCATGTACAAGATCAAAATCATGACAACTTGCCACCTTTCTATCTGTCACTCAATATACATGACAAATTGCTGCATAATTGTTTATTAGATTTTGGGGCTTCTCACAATCTCATGCCAAAGAAAGTGATGGATGAATTGGGATTAGAGATCACTAAGAAATACCATTACCTCCACACTTTTGATTCCAAAAAATTCAAGTGTTGGAGTAATTAAGGACTTGGTTTTTTCTCTTAAGCAACTACCAATGAAAAGCTTAGTGATGGACATTGTAGTTGCAGACATTCCTTCTAGATTTGGGATGCTACTTCACCCTCTTCACCCTTTTCGTTGTCATCATAACTGTCATGAATGTTGTCATGACTAAAGGCAAAAACTAAAGGCTTGATTCATGGGTGTCATTGTTGCCTTTAGTTTTTGCATTGTCCTCACTATTCTCATCTTTATCATTTTCATCCTCTTCCATATCTTCTACATTGTCATCCTCTTTCTCTGTTTCCATGTTCTCTACCTCTTGTTGGGTCAGCTCATCATTTTCTATCTCTACATCACTTTGTGCCTCTTTGTCACTGTTTTTTTTACTACCATTTTCTTCATTATCTACCTCTGTCTCTTCTTCACTTTCTATTTCTGCCTTTTCATCATTTTCTTCTTCTTCCTCATCATTTATCTCTTCCTCATCATTGATATCTTCATTATTTTCTTCCTTTTCATCATTTTCTACTTTTGCCTCTTGTTGGTTCAAATCATCATCACCCTCATCTTCACTTAGGGTTGACTCATTGTCACCATTACCCTCATTATCACTGTCTTTCTCACTGCCATTTCCTTCTTGTTAAGATGCATCAGGAGAAGGTGAGGAAGGGGGGCCTTCTTGAGGAGATGCTGCTTGTGTAGATGCTGAGGCATGATCTATAGGAGGTGATGGAGGAGTGGAGGGAGGAGGATGAGACGATGAGGGAAATTTTGGTTGATGATGGGGCTGCGGGCTTGTGAAGACTTCATGGGCTATGAACACCTCCCAAGGTATGCCTTTTAGTTCCAGTTGATGTAGGACTACCATCATGATCAAGGAGTGGTGGAACAAACTATGCATTTTTTGGGAATAGGTTCTCCTCCAGACAACAGAAGACATCTTGTAAATGCTCCTATACAAGTAGTAAGGCAAATGAAGCATTTTAACCCTTGTGAAATGCATGAGAAATCTAACACGGTAGGAATAAAGTCTGGAGTACCTCCCCTCACAAGTGAAGTACTTCATGATAACCATAATCAATGGTGAAAACCTCTGTTTCAAGTGTGATAAAGGAAAAATAGCACCGCAACCTTCTTTGTACCTAGTTTTGACAAATGGCTCATAATAGCTCATGTTTAATATTTCTTTCTTGAACCACTTTTCACCAATAGCAGGTATACCTGTAGCATTAGAGATGGCATATTCTAATATTTCAAAGTATATTCCTACATTATTTACCTGTTTGTTAAATAGGTTGAGGACAAACAGCCTTGTAAGCTCTGGGTCATTTTTTACTTGTTTGACTTTCTCACAAAACTGGAAACATCCCACATTCGGAAAACATGTGAGAATCATGGGAAATGAAGTGATATCCACTGTTCTCTAGGGTTCAAACCTATTTACCTTCCCTCCCTTATGCTTTGGCCTCATAGACATTTGGCCTCCTTCACTGCTGACACTGCATTCTACTCCTGACATGGTGATTAGGGATGTCTTGGACAAACTTGGGTTTGCTTGTGAAACTTAGGCAGGAGGACTGAAATAAAAATGATGAGGATAACTCTTATAAATGAGTGAGATGGAGGTGAGGGTTTATGACTGAATTTATTTGAGCTTGATGAGGGTTTTAATCTTGAACTAATTTGTGATTACCCTAGTTCACACCTCCCTTCAAATGAAATTTACTTGCTTGGAGGTAAAAAAAAAGGTTTATTTGCCATGAAGACGTAGGGTTTCCAATGACTAGGGTTTGATCATTTCTTTTAGCCACTAAATCACCAAAAAATCTTGAGGAGGAGGGAAAAAGGCCACCTACTAGTTTTTACTCCTTTGCAAGCTCTTGAAGGAAAATTGGAGGGTGCTCCCTTGAGTTTTTTGGCACCTTTATGCAATTGGGAGGGTCCTTGGCATGAGCACAACACTGAACGCACTGTCGTGTGCCTCTGAGCGCAGCGCTGGGCGAGTCAGTTCCTGTGTGCATAGCGCCGGGTAAAAAATGGGTGAGTCAGGCATGTGTGCATAGCGTCGGGCCTTGGAGTAATTAAGGACTTGGTTTTTTCTCTTAAGCAACTACCAATGAAAATCTTAGTGATGGACATTGTAGTTGCAGACATTCCTTCTAGATTTGGGATGCTACTTCACCCTCTTCACCCTTTTTGCTGTCATCATAACTGTCATGAATGTTGTCATGACTGTCATGATTTTTTTCCTCCTTGTTGTCCTGTTCGCCACTAAGGCTTGATTCATGGGTGTCATTGTTGCCTTTAGTTTTTGCATTGTCCTCACTATTCTCATCTTTATCATTGTCATTCTCTTCCATATCTTCTACATTTTCATCCTCTTTCTTTGTTTCCATGTTCTCTACCTCTTGTTGGGTCAGCTCATCATTTTTTGTCTCTACATCACTTTCTACCTCTTTGTCACTGTTTTTCTTACTACCATTTTCTTCATTATCTACCTCTATCTCTTCTTCACTTTCTGTTTCTGCCTTTTCATCATTTTCTTCTTCTTCCTCATCATTTATCTCTTCCTCATCATTGATCTCTTCATTATTTTCTTCCTCTTCATCATTTTCTACTTTTGCCTCTTGTTGGCTCAAATCATCATCACCCTCATCTTCACTTAGGGTTGACTCATTGTCACCATTACCCTCATTATCACTATCTTTCTCACTGCCATTTCCTTCTTGTTAAGATGCATCAGGAGAAGGTGAGGAAGGGGGGTCTTCTTGAGGAGATGCTGCTTGTGTAGATGCTGAGGCATGATGTATAGGAGGTGATGGAGGAGTGGAGGGAGGAGGATGAGATGATGAGGGAAATTTTGGTTGATGATGGGGTTGCGGGCTTGTGAAGACTTCATGGGCTATGAACACCTCCCAAGGTATGCCTTTTAGTTCCAGTTGATGTAGGACTACCATCATGATCAAGGAGTGGTGGAACAAACTATGCATTTGTTGGGAATAGGTTCTCCTCCAGACAACATAAGACATCTTGTAAATGCTCCTATACAAGTAGTAAGGCAAATGAAGCATTTTAACCCTTGTGAAATGCATGAGAAATCTAACATGGTAGGAATAAATTCTGGAGTACCTCCCCTCACAAGTGAAGTACTTCATGATAACCATCATCAATGGTGAAAACCTCTGTTTCAAGTGTGATAAAGGGAAAATAGCACTACAACCTTCTCTGTACCTAGTTTTGACAAATGGCTCATAATAGCTCATGTTTAATCTTTCTTTCTTGAACCACTTTTCACCAATAGCAGGTATACCTGTAGCATTAGAGATGGAATCTTCTGATATTTCAAAGTATATTCCTACAATATTTACCTGTTTGTTAAATAGGTTGAGGACAAACAACCTTGTAAGCTCTGGGTCATTTTTTACTTGTTTGACTTTCTCACAAAACTGGAAACATCCCACATTCGGAAAACATGTGAGAATCATGGGAAATGAAGTGATATCCATTGTTCTCTAGGGTTTAAACCTATTTAACTTCCCTCCCTTATGCTTTGGCCTCATAGACATTTGGCCTCCTTCACTGCTGACACTACATTCTGCTCCTGACATGGTGATTAGGGATGTCTTGGACAAACTTAGGTTTGCTTGTGAAACTTAGGCAGGAGGACTGAAATAACAATGATGAGGATAACTCTTGTAAATGAGTGAGATGGAGGTGAGGGTTTATGACTGAATTTATTTGAGCTTGATGAGGGTTTTAATCTTGAACTTATTTGTGATTACCCTAGTTCACACCTCCCTTCAAATGAAATTTACTTGCTTGGAGGTAAAAAAGAAAGGTTTATTTGCCATGAAGACGTAGGGTTTCCAATGACTAGGGTTTGATAATTTATTTTAGCCACTAAATCACCAAAAAATCTTGAGGAGGAGGGAAAAAGGCCACCTACCAGTTTTTACTCCTTTGCAAGCTCTTGAAGGAAAATTGGAGGGTGCTCCCTTGAGTTTTTTGGCACCTTTCTGCAATTTGGAGGGTCCTTGGCATGAGCACAGCACTGAACGCACTGTCGTGTGCCTCTGAGCGCAGCGCTGGGTGAGTCAGTTCCTGTGTGCATAGCGCCGGGTAAAAAATGGG
>JAXQQM020073796.1:0-123318 GCA_034641835.2 Pinus albicaulis | reverse complement strand
AGATATACTTATATTTTGTTTCAAGTAGGTGGCTTGTGGGCCAAAAATTGAGACAATTATTATTAATACCATGGGCTAAATACCATGGGTCAAATACCATGTCACCCATGGAAACTGCCTAAATAAAACAAAATATAAGTATATATAAATCTAAATGGAAACATCTAAACATTATATTCTATAATTTTTGTGTGATGGGAGGGAGAGATAGAGGGACGTGGATGAGAGAAAGTGAGAGAGAGGACTTGAGAGAGAGAGAGAGAGAGGGAATATATATGGAGTTGGAAGGTGAATAAAGACGAGAGAGGGAGAGGGAGGGAGGACGGCAAGGGAGAAGGGAAAGAGAGAGGAGAAGAGGAAGAGAGATGGAGAGAGGGAGGGAGATATATATATATATATATGGAGAGAGAGTGTGTATGTTTTGGGTGATAGGAGAGACAATGGGAGATAGAGATATAGATGGAGGGGGGATAGGGAATAAGAGAGAGGAAAAGAGAGGGAGGGAGGGAGGAAGAGAGATAGCTATGGAGAGAGAGAAGAGGAAGAGGAATAAAGAGAGAGAGAGAGAGGAAGAGGGAGGGAGAGAGAGTGGGGAGGAGAATATGGAGGGAGGGAGAGTATATAGATATGGAGAGATACTGTGTATGTTTTGGGGCTGTTAGAGAGAGAGAGAGAGAGAATTAGTAGAAAGAGGGAAGAAGAGAGAGACAAATAAAATGAGAGAGAGAGAGAGAGAGAGAGAGAGAGAGAGAGAGAGAGATCATGCCATGTGTTTAAGGGGATGGGATAGAGAAACAAATAAGGAGGGATGGAGGGAGGTATGGATATAGATGGCAGGGGGTAGAGGCAAGAAGATAAAGATAGAGAAAGGGAGGGAGAGATGGTGAGAGAGAGACTGGGGAGAGAGGGAGGGGAGAGAGAGAAGGAGAGAGGGAGGGAGATAGAAACAAAATGGAAGGTGGACACAAAGACACATATAGACATAGAAGTTATATCTAGAAATTCATGCAAATTTTTCTTTTTCACTAAAATATATGTATTGATTTGAGTGTAGTAGTTGTTTTCTAATCCAAATTGATCACTTTCACTAGATGCATTGATTTCAATGTAGATGCCGATTTTTAATCTTATTTAATACCTTACCCTAGATGCATTTATTTTAGTTAGATGTTGATTTTTACTCCTATTTTATTGCTTGCACTAGATGCATTGGTTTCAGTGTAGATATTGATTTCTAATCGTATTTGATCACATGCACTAGACGCATTGATTTCAGTGTAGATGTCGATTTCTAATCCTATTTAATACCTTACACTAGATGCATTGATTCTAGTGAAAATGTTGATTTCTACTCCTATTTGATTGATTGCACAAGATCCATTAGTTTTATTGTAGGTATTTATTTCTAATCCTATTTGATTTCTTGCAATAGATGCATTGAATTTAGTGCAGATTTTTCTTTCTAATCCTATTTGATTGCTTGCACTAGATGCATTGATTTCAGTGTAGATGTTTATTTCTAATTTGATGCAACTAGTTGTATGATGTGCATTAGTTTCAAAGTAATTAGATTAATAATGTGCATTGATTTCAGTGTAAGCACATCTCTGCCCCCTCCATCTATATCTCTATCTCCCATTGTATCTCCTTCTTTATCTCTCCATCTCACCCCCCAAACATACACACACTCTCTCCATATATATATATCTCTTCCCTCTCTCTCCCTCCCTTTTCTACTCCCTCTCTCCTTCTCCTTCTCTCTCTCTCTAACACTTATCTCTTCATATCTATATCTCTTCCACCCCACCCTGTATTTGCATCTCTCTTCTCCCCTCTATGAATTAGTTTCAATGTAGATATTGATTTCTAATCCTATTTTATTGCTTGCAATATATGAATTGAATTTAGTGTACATTTTTTGTTCTAATCCTATTTGATTGTTTGCACAAGATGCATTGATTTTAGTGTAGAAGTTGATTTCTTTGATTGTTTTCACTTGATGCATTGATTTCAGTGTATATTTTGATTTTTGATTTGATGCAACTAGATGTATGATGTACATTAATTTCAAAGTAATTAGATTAATAGTGCACATTGATTTTAGTGTAATCACATCTCTACCCCGTCCATCTATATCTCTATCTCCCATTGTCTCTCCTTATTTTTCTCTCTATCTCTCTATCTCACCCCCCAAACATACTCTCTCTCTCTCTCTAACACTTCTCTCTCCATATCTATATCTCTTCCTCCCCACCCTGTCTTTGCATCTATCTTCTCCCTTCCATCTATATCTCTAACTCACCCCCAAAACATACACACACACTCATAGTGTGAGCACATAAACATTATTCATGACACGAGTTGACTTATGTGTTGCAATAATTCAACCATAAATACAAAACTTGAATTTTCATCCAAAATAAAAATGTTGCTTACCTGAAATGTCTTCTTCTTGAAACTATAAACCATTTGTAATTGGCTACATCATTATTATTCCCATTTTCCATCATTCAACATTGCTAATCACTTTTCATTCAAATAAGGTAATAGAGAATAACTAAATGTGTGACAATAAAAACAATAAAATAAAATAGTTTCAGATTGATCGCAATGAAGATTGTTTGGAATTAAATTCATTCTTATTACTCACATTTTCTATCATTCAACAATGTTACATTGTCACTTTTCCCATAAATTTTTTATTTCATCATTTTTCATCATTAAAGTTAGTAAGTGTCTCATCATTCATCATTACTCTTAGACATTTTTAGCATATTTAAAAGGATCAAGATAATTAGATGTTCAACAAATTTTGTATGACCACACACGACTGAAACCATCCTAGATCCATCTTAACTCTGGATCTATCAAGTGCCGAGAGGGATCAAATATCTCGAGGTGCAAAGCTTTCCTCAAATTTTTCACTCAAAAAAGAGGTTTTCACCTCTAGAGATTTGATCCCTCTCGGCACTTGATAGATCCAGCGTTAAGATGGATCTAGGCTGGTTATGTATACAATACCATATGTAGAGTGTTTTTGATGTTGCAGTTATTTGGACACATGAGTGGAATGTTAGGTATAGAGGCATTGAAGATGCAGTTCCATGGATGCAGGTCCCAATATTTGAGCCATAAGCATGGGAGCACCAAACCCAAATTCATCAAACCCCCATATTAGATGACTTGCATTTCGACTCAAGTGAGGTTAGTAGAATCATATATGTAACTAAAAATGTGGTTCAAAATAATTTATTTCTATATTTATTATTTTGTACAAATAATGATATAATTATTTTGAATTTGAATGTGTTATATTGCAATATCAGATTATGGGCTCTTACTTTATGTAGTGGAACTCACATAGGAGTTCTGGTGGTACATAGAGTTGATTGTTTATATATTTTCAAGTCCATTCCATAGGCAACATTCACATGTGATAATGACTGTATATTGTCATACATGGACAATTTATGGATGCACATTAACATTATTTCAGATTATGGATGCTTATTATTTCAGCTTATGGATGTTCATGTAACATTTGTTATTTATATATATTTTCACGTGGACAATTTATTGATACATTCATTATTTAATTTTATGGCTTTTATTAATCTTCGTTATGAGTCTTCGTTATTTTTTGAAGTTTATGGATCTGTTAAAATTATTTTTCTAGTTTAAAATAATTTCTACATAGTTTAACTTTTATTAAAAAATATAACAATTGTTTTTCTTGTTTCATAGAATTAAAATATAAGTACAATATTAAGCTACGATGCAAGTCACTTTGATACTTAAGATGAACTAAAAGATATGATGGTTGAATTAAAAAACACAAATAGGATTGAAAGAAGTTTTAAATTCAATTTTAAAATATGTCTACTAAACAAGAAAGTGGAGTCATTAAAAAGTTTGGGTCCAACATCCTATACAAGTAAAGGATTGAAGCATTACCCAAATATGGGAAGAGTATTATCAACATTGATGGAGGAACAAGGATCATAGTAAGTGAGCTGGTCAACAATGAATAGACGTCCTTCAAAGGGAAATAGAATGATGTGAATTATGAAATAAGTGATTGCTTACATTGCATACATGAAACTTCAGCCTAGTAAGATATTATAATCTAATGGGGCATCAATTATCTTGATTTCTATTAGCAATTTCTTCCCATCAATATCAACTAGCACATTTGGGTATACCTCGTGTGGTTTAGATGGTCTTCCATCATATGCTTCTAATGGAATATTTGAAGAGTTGAGTTCAGGAGAACATAACTTATTTTAGATATGTGTTGACATAATTCATGTAGATGCACCTTCATCTACGATTCAATGATGGATGATAAAGGATGCAAGTGGTAACCGAAAATGGAAATTAATAGCGAATGGTAGATGCAGTTTAAAATTACCGAAATCAAATGTCTTTAAACATGAATCGCTAGGGTTAAAAAATGCTTTGCGCTAAGTGTTAGGGTCCTATAAATATAGGATTCATAATTTTGAATTGACTTTGATAGCCTTGTAAATATGTACATACCTTGCTTTCTGCAATTTTTTTTCCCATATTTTGAAAAAATGAAAAATAATAAAAAATCAAAAAGAGGGTAAAAAGTCCTAAAAGAAAGATCAAAGGACTTAAAAAATATAGACCCCAAAAGAAAAAGATGAGAACAAGACCTGAAAGTGAGCAAGTCCAAATGCCACTACTTTTTACTTTTCTGCAAAATAAATGATTATGACAGAGTGTCAATAAATGCCATAATCCATGATGAGTTAAACTATTTAATCTTAACTTGTCATGTTTTCAATTTCTAGTTTTAGATAGAGAATAAAAATTTGTCAGACAGATTAATCCTGACAAATCAGTAGATAGGTAGAGAATAATGAGGAACTCATCAGTTTAATCTAAGCCCTCGGATGAAATAAGGTAGATTTAGATAGTTTATGCTTTAAAAAGAATAAATGTTTCAAGGTTGCAAGCCTAAATGCACCTGCCAAATGAAGAAAAAATGTTAGAATAAGGTTGGGTAGGTAGAAAGAAGTGGAGAAAGCATGTAATAATGATCATCGGGAAAAATCACTAATTTCCCATCCCCCATAATTATTCAGTATTCTAAGCTATCAGTCAAATAGGCTCAGAGCATTTCTCTAACTTTTGTTGGGACCGAACCCAAGGTTCGATGACTGGTTAGTTGAAGATATTAAATTCTTATGTTAAATCCCCATTCATCATTATTTCATCTCTCATTCATACATTATAACTCCTTTCATAAGTAAAGACTCATTCTTACTTAATGAAGCATATAAACCCATCTAATTAACTTCCATTCATTCAGAAACATACAAAAACCCTCAAAAATACTTTGTACTAAGTATTGGTGAAATGATAAAAAGACAAGCTTTGCTTTACTTTTACACTTTACTTAGTAATTTTATGTATTTTGTGTGCATTCCATTCCCCTTTTCATATTAACTTTTAACGTAGTTTATTAAATCCATAAAAAATACCCTATCCTACTTATTAATTTCCTATATTTAAATATCCTAAAAAAACCAACTATTATAAAGTTTAAGACCAAAGTTTATTACCCATGTGCTAAATTAAAAACGTCAATTAAAAGCCCTTTGGTCTAAACTATCATTAAATAAATATCCCAACCCTATAGTATTTAAACGCATATCCAAAGTTTAAATCACTATATAATAATACTATCACACCCATATTTGGATTTGTTAAAACATATCATTTTGAAGAATGTTTAAATACATGTTATACTACCCCGCTGCATAATTCTATAACCCAAGGTATTTTTGAATTAAAACTAAGGTTTATTTTTCATAAATATTAAAACCCTCACTGCTTATACATAAAAGCCCACACCTTTGTATATTGGTTAAAGAATTATTCTATGTTTTAAACCATTATCCCTCCGCTATCATATAAGTCAATGTATATAATTAACCATTGCCGATTCTATATATAAATCTTTACCCGCAGCTAATCATAAGGTTTAATTATATTTTTAACTATCCGCGTATATATAGCCCCGGTCCCACACCTCTCCATTCAGCGCAACTCCTCGAGCAATCTCAGCCCTTCACATCCAATCCTCAGATCCAATGGCTGATATGCAATATCGCATAGAAAACATGCCCGACCTGCTGAACTCCAAATGCACGCAAAAAAGGTGGTTTCGCTTGGACCCCTCCCCTCCACGTGGCCTGCATCGATTTGATCGCATGCGTTTTGAATAAAACAACTTACCACTTAAACCTTACGCAATAACCACTGTTTGGTTTTGCATTTAAAATCCAAAACTGCCCTTCCCGTTGATATGAAAATTATTCAATGCCAAAGTAATACAACCCAAATGTATATAAAACCTTTGAAAATACATTTCATTCCTTATCCTCGGCGCATTAACCTTAACCCTGCACGAGCCTCCCTGACTATAAAAACACTATTTTTTCTGCCATTTCTGTGCCCGAAAAGCCTCCCTGCAACCTTTAAATACTGTTGAGGAGTTTTACATTGCTCCAAACAATTCACATAAGTTTCCAACTTGTTCTAAAAACCTCTAAACTACTTTCATAAGCCTATTTGGAAGGAAAAACCCAAAAAAGAGACTATAGTTTGCCTATTTTTTCCATTAAGTCTCTGTTACCCATTTCAAAATAATTTTAGCCCAAATTATTCATTGAAAAAGGCTCAAGAAACCACTATTTCTTGTTCTCTAAATCAGTGAAGGTCTGTAAATCAGTTGAAGATTGAAATTGAAAGAAAAAATCCAAGGAAAGAACCATATTCTACTAAATTTCATCCAAGAAAGTCTGTTAAAGTAAAAAATACTTCTGTAAACCATTTAATCTTGTAGAAGTAGCCCAAAAATGCCTAAAAAATAGAGTTAAACCTCCAGAGATGGATCTCATACCTCGGACTATTTCTCTTGAACCTGGAGAAATTACTAAGTGATAACATATTGGCAACCATACTGGGGAAGACTAACATTTTCTTCAGAAATATTTTACAAGTTTAGATCTGATCTATGATGGTGGACAATGATCAGACACACAAAGGTTAAAATCATCCACCTGGTGACTCCAAAACAATTTCACAATCAAGACTCCATTGGAGGAATGAACCTGAAAGAACAATATGAAAATATCAGGCTTTCAACTTGGATCTTAATCCAAGACATTATTTTCTTTCTCATTAAGAAAATTTTTCAATGTATATTTTATTTTATATAAGGATCTAGCTTGGTTGTATAGATACAGTGGCGATTCTTTATGAATAATTTACAATATGACCCAAGAATAAAACGCAGGTATGCTCCCATGAGCAGAGATCACATACCTGGATTTCCACACAAACTACCAAAGGTAAATTGGGATAAAAATATTCCTATATTTCAAAATGTGAATATTGATGATCCTTTATTACATCTCATTAAATTTCATATACACTCATGGAGATTGAAGGGTGATTGGCATGAGGATTGCCTCATGAAGCTATTCATGGCAACCTTAGAAGGACAAGTAGGGGAACAATATGAAGTTCTCAAACCTGCTAGTTTATTTTCTTTAAAGGATTTTCACAAGGTATTTTATGAGCATTACAAAAAAGATTTTCCATCTTTACCATTAGCTGAAAATTGTTGTGATAAAGCTGAAGATCTCATACATTACCTTAAAAATATTGATGAAGATTTTGGAAATTAGCATCCTGAAGATTTATTGGAAGAATTCCATAACTTTCATTCTCAGGTTAAGTGTCATGATAATCAAGAGCAATTAATCAAATATGAGATAGATTAGGAGATGAATCAAGATCCACAAAGCCCCTCTGTAGTAAAAAATGATGTTTCATATAATGTTTTGAATGAAGTTAAAGAAAATATTCAACCTCATGATCAGTTTTTACATAAGAGAAAAAACAATTGTTATTCAAATCCAAGAATTAAAAGACTCCCACCCCCCCTCACCGAAGAAGAAATCAATTTGCTTCTAAACATGCAACCATCCTAAAAATATTTACATAATGAAGAAATTGTTTCTACTTATTCTAATGTTGATGTATGTACTAAAGTTTTTATCCATGAAGAAACTAAAGAATAGGTTGATGCTCATGTTGTTCTACCTTCCCAAAAAAGCCCATTACCTGATAGTACTCCTATTAAGCAAAATGATGACCTTCAAATAGAACACAACCAATCTAATCAAGATATATCATGATTACTGGAAAAGCAATTTGCTGATCTAATGTGTATAATTGATGACATTCCTTCTTCTGAATATTTGCCTAAGTATGATCAGTATGATGATAATTATATTCTCCAAATTCAAGCTAACTTCACAGAGTAATCATAAGCTAGTTTGTGGGATGAAAAAACTCAGTTTCAGCAACCAGAATATAGTGATAAGCCAATACAGATCAACCATGAAAGTGTGGAATAAAAGGCACAAAATTTGGAAATAAGTGAAGATTCTTTACCTCTTTGTTTTGCTTCATTTCAGTTTATTAGAGACAACTTGAATGCAATCAATAATCATCAATATTTAGGAATTATGATTGACAACAAAGAAGATAAACAAACTCTTGATCAAGATATTTCAGTTTCACAATTGCAGTTATCAGTTCCCATTGAAATACATGATCAAATAACACAGGAAAATTCCATACCACTATGTTTTGAATCATTTGAAATTTTAAAGGAAAGGTGGTATAACATCATTAAAGAAAAGGATGAGAAACTTGTTGAAGTTTATGAAGTCCCATGGAATTCCATATCCAATAGATTGCAGCCATCCTCATAGGTTTTCCATGATCCAATAGTAGATATGTTGGATAATGAATGCATTCAAAGACTTTTTCCATTAACTAACTATGAGTTTTAGAATCAAGATGATAAAGGTTTCAGCAATCAAACATTACAATTAGTAGGAATATCATCACAAGGCTTATCTAAAAGTTTGCAGGGAGATAAAGATGAAAATAACATTTCAGTTTCATGGCATGGACGTCATCCAGAACAGATGTACATTTGTTTAGATCAGTTAAACATTGGTGTATATATCTTGGAAGATCCTTCGAAAAGATTCTAGAGTCAACAAAGGAAATCAAGTATTTCCTTATCCTCTCATTTGTTGACAAGTTTCTAAAAGGTTGCAGAATTATAGTTTTGACAATAAACAAGCACATGCAACAAAATATATCAAAGTACATAATGCTTGAATGGTTACATTGGTTATTTCATTTTACCTAACTAGCAGTTGGACAGTTGATTAGAGTAAGTAGGTAGGATTTCAACTTATTTTAGTTTTCAGTTTTCAGCCAAGGAAAAGGCCCTAATATACTGATGATTTAGTAGTTTGGTTTGAAGGTTGCAGCACCTTTTTAGTCTCAGATCATATTTCAGTTTGCATAACAGGGTGTAAATTCAGTCCAAGAGTTTCAGTCATAGATATTTTATAACGAAGCAAATGCATGTTTGGGATTGGCTCAAAGGATCAGGCTACTAGTCAACAATGTTCTTGACATCTAACCAAGAGATGCCATCCCCATGTGAAGTCACTGTTAGGGTCCTATAAATATAGGATTCATAATTTTGAATTGAATTTGATAGTCTTGTAAATATGTACATACCTTTCTTTCTGCAAGTTGTTTTCACATATTTTGAAAAATGAAAAATAATAAAAATCAAAAAGAGGGTAAAAAGTCCTAAAAGAAATATCAAAGGACTTAAAAGATATAGACCCCAAAAGAAAAATATGAGAATAAGACCTGAAAGTGAGCAAGTCCAAATACCACTAATTTTTACTTTTCTGCAAAATAAATTATTATGGCAGAGTGTCAATAAATGCCATAATCCATGATGAGTTAAACCATTTAATCTTAACTTGTCATGTTTTCAATTTCTAGTTTTAGATAGAGAATAAAAATTTGTCAGACAATTTAATCCTGACAAATCAGTAGATAGGTAGAGAATAATGAGGAACTAAACAGTTTAATATGAGCCCTCGGATGATGTAAGGTAGATTGATATAGTTTATGATTTAAAAAGAATAAATGTTTCAAGGTTGCAAGCCTAAATGCACCTGCCAAATGAAGAACAAATGTTAGAATAAGGTTGGGTAGGTAGAAAGAAGTGGAGAAAGCATGTAATAATGATCATCGAGCAAAATCACATCCCCTGTAAGTATTCAGTATTCTAAGGTATCAGTCAAACAGGCTCAGAGCATTTCTTTGACTTTTGTTGGGGCCAGACCCAAGGCTCGATGATTGGTTAGTTGAAGATATTAAATTCTTATGTTAAATCCCCATTCATCATTATTTCATCTCTGATTCATACATTATAACTCCTTTTATAAGTAAAGGTTCATTCTTACTTAATGAAGCATATAAACCCATCTAATTAACTTCCATTCATTCAGAAACATACAAAAACCCTCAAAAATACTTTATACTAAGTATTGGTGAAATGATAAAAAGACAAGCTTTGCTTTACTTTTACACTTTACTTAGTCATTTTATGTATTTTTGTGTGCATTCCATTCCCCTTTTCATATTAAATTTTAATGTAGTTTATTAAATCCCTAAAAAATACCCTATCCTACTTATTAATTCCCTATATTTAAATATCCTCAAAAAAACCCACTATTATAAAGTTTAAGAACAAAGTTTATTACCCATGTGCTAAATTAAAAACACCAATTAAAAGCCCTTTGGTCTAAACTATCATTAAATAAATATCCCGACCCTATAGTATTTAAACGCATATCCAAAGTTTAAATCACTATATAATAATACTATCGCACCCATATTTGCATTTGTTAAAACATTTCATTTTGAAGAATGTTTAAATACATGTTATACTACCCCCCCGCATAATTCTATAACCCAAGGTCTTTTTGAATTAAAACTAAGGTTTATTTTTCATAAAGATTAAAACCCTCACCACTTATACATAAAAGCCTGCACCTTTGTATATTGGTTAAAGAATTATTTTATGTTTTAAACCATTACCCCTATGCTATCATATAAGTCAATGTATATAATTAACCCTTGCCGCTTCTATATATAAATATTTATCGGCAACTAATCATAAGGTTTATTTATATTTTTAACTATCCACGCATATATAGCCCCGGTCCCACACCTCTCCATTCAACGCAACTCCCCGAGCAATTTCAGCCCTTCGCATCCAATCCTCAGATCCAATGGATGATACGCGATATCACATAGAAAACATGCCCGACCTGCTGAATTCCAAATGCACACAAAAAAGGTGGTTTTGCTCGGACCCCTCCCTCCACGTGGCCTCCATCGATTTGATCGCATGGGTTTTGAATAAAACAACTTACCACTTAAACCTTGCGCGATAAACACTGTTTGGTTTTGCGTTTAAAATCCAAAACTGCCCTTCCCACTGATGTGATAATTATTCAATGCTGAATTAATACAATCCAAATGTATATAAAACCTTTGAAAATACATTTCATTCCTTATCTTCTGCGCATTAACCTTAACCCTGCACGAGCCTCCCTGACTGTAAAAACACTATTTGTCCACCATTTCTGTGCTCAAAAAGCCTCCCTGCAACCTTTGAAGACTGTTGAGGAGTTGTACATTGCTCCAAACAATTCACAGAAGTTTCCAACTTGTTCTAAAAACCTCTAAAATTCTTTCATAAGCTATTTGGAAGGAAAAACCCAAAAAAGAGACTATAATTTGCCTGTTTTTTCCATTAAGCCTCTGTTACCCATTTCAAAAGACTTTTTAGCCCAAATGATTCATTGAAAAAGGTTCAAGAAACCCCTATTTCTTGTTCTCTAAATCAATGAAGGTTTGTAAATCATTTGAAGATTGAAATTAAAAGAAAAAATCCAAGGAAAGAACCATATTCTACTGATTTTCATCCAAGAACCTCTGTTAAAGTAAAAAATACTTTCGTAAACCATTTAACCTTGCAAAAGTAGCCCAAAAATGCTTTAAAAAAAGAGTTAAACCTCGGATTGAGAAATACAAAGGTATCGTTGGACCCCAAGTTTGCAGAATTGCTAGAGCAGAATGCACAAAGAAAGGAGACAGTTAGTGACTTGGATGCCTTATCATCAACTAAGGGTTGAGATCAAATTCGAATTCTCCTCTTTGTTATCACCTATCCATAAAAAATAGTGCCAAATAGATCCATTAGTT
Source organism: Pinus albicaulis (assembly GCA_034641835.2). Lineage (NCBI taxonomy): Eukaryota > Viridiplantae > Streptophyta > Pinopsida > Pinales > Pinaceae > Pinus > Pinus albicaulis. The sequence continues at coordinate 111,117 of JAXQQM020073796.1, read as the reverse complement.
TTGAGTGTCCTTTACTTAAGTATATTTATGTAAAATAGTTGGAGATATTTGTAAAACAATCTTGATATTTTTTCAAGATATTCTAGTTTAGAATTTGTATAAATACTTCACCCTTTCAAGCATTTTGTGTGGAATAACATTACTAGACTTACTATAGATATTTTTTCTGAACATTGGAGGCGTTGTGTGTTTGAATTCAAAGTAGCAGACTGGACAAGCTGACTGGCATCATAATTCAGGATCCCTGTGATAAACTGATGAGTGAAGTACTCCCTTCTTGTCATTTTTTCATTTCCTGAGTTCCATGCAATTCATTATATGTTATTCTATCTAAATGTGTAACTAGGAGTATTACTACAGGATTAGTCAAGTGCTCCCTGTATTTAACTAGTTTCCATTTTAATGTCTTCTTCTGATTTCTGGTGCAAGGAACCCTTAATTGATCCTTCTCCCATTTGACCTTTGCCTTATATTTCCATTTTCTGGATCAAAGGATCCTTAAGTGCCCTTTATCCCGATCATACCACCTCACAAAAAAACACTTTCCCAAATCTCTGAGGGTTATCTATCTTGCCCTGAATATATTTGTACTTTTTAGCCTTGATTTCTAGTGTTGCTAGCTTGATTTAGACTCCATAGCCCAATGGACAAGTAGATTTATCTCTATCTTACTTCCAAGTGATTTTTCCCCACCAAACCCTTTAAACCAAAACCAAATTGTACTTTCATAACTAGACTAATATTATAAATCAAAACAAAGATAAATCTTAAAGAGAGAGCCCTCTCTGAACCCTAGGAAGGCTATATCCTAGAGTTTGAAGTAGGTTTGTGGTTACCTCTAGTGTTCTTTGACTAAAAACTCAAAATCCCACAACTTAAAAAATTACTAGAGTGATAACACCGAGTAAGGAAATATTGAAGCAATTCAAGACAAGACATTGTCGCAGGTAATTGTGAAAATTCTTTGAAGATGTTATATTATTGAGAAACCCTATCACGAGGTTTATTCATAGTTCACCGAATAGTAATTATGGGAATTTCCGACCCGGGGTTGGGGCATGAGAATTTAGTCTGACATTTTTTTTGGTGATGAGAGCTCTTGTTATGCAGGGGGGAGATGGATGGTGGCCAATTTTTAATACACATTTGTAAAAAATCCTAACTTGATTACATGAAAATATTTTGATAATATGGATCCATAGAATGAGATATGGAAGGTGCATCTTAAAGTTGGACCATGCCTTGAGATGGAAATATATTATACAAAACAAGATGTTATAGTTGTAACTGTACCGGGGGGGGGCGTTTGATGCAACTTAGCTTCTCGATGTTGTCATATTCCAGGTAACTAAGGGAAATGGTGTGTATAATGTTCCATGGACCCACAAATTATGAAAGATAATTTTTTCCTACATCTTGATTGCCCCTGCCCTCTTCCTTGCCCTCGATGATTGTTAGTCACTAGAGGAGAAAGTTTTTTTGCGAATTGATGGTTATTCACATTGCATCGACATTTAAATTGGCCTCTTGGGGAAATTTTTTATTTCCTCCTCGATTTCCATTGTGATTATGTCGTCTATTCTGAGAATTAGAGGAATTCCAAGATTAATTTGCTCGAAGGATTGAGCATCATCTTAAGGACTTGGGTGAAAAAAATTAAACCCTGTATTGGGTTGTACAGGAGGTTGAGGAGGCCCTAAAAATTTGAGGTTATAAGTGCTAGGTGTTATCAATCTCCCAAACTTCCCAAGGCTGATAATAGGATTGCAGAAAGGTAACCACAGACTAGGCTTTAAGTTAGGTAGCTAGCCCTACCAGGACTAGAGAGGGCTCTCTCCTTATCACTTTTTCAATCAAAGGAATGAATGAGTATCTAATGATCTTAGGCTATGTATGTAAGCTCAGTAAATAAGATTTTTTTGGTGTTTTTAGTGATGAATAGAAAATTCAGTGAGAAGACTGTGTATGAGGTTTATTAGGCCTGAATTCCAAGGTCAATTTGCAGAGAATATGTGAGGCTAGGTAGGTAGTTTGAAAGAATTCTTAATAGGCTATTTGAGTATAGGATGGAATTAAATAGAGTTTTAAAGAGCACTGAGGTGAATTCATTCATTTGCAAGCAAATAGACATAGCAATGTAAACCTTTCCTAAAACAGAGCATGGACAAGCATGCTTTATGGTCATAAACTTACAAGATAAACATATATGAAAGAAGAATATCTATCATTTAGCATGAATAGATAAACATACATAAGAATAATAGACTCTCCAATGCATACCACAAGTGTCTCAACACAATTTTTGCAAATTTGTCTCTGATTTCATTCCAAATTGTTGATTACAAAGGCTCCACTCCAAAATGAGACTATCCAACACAAAAAAAGACTAAAGAGAGTCTACTTGTAGAAAATATGGACTATTCACCTCATCAGGTCGAAATCCCATCCAAAATGGATCATAAATGCAAAGGATGAGTCATTTCATAGTTCCTAGGGAGGTTAGAAACCATTCTCTGAATTTTAGCTATAAACTAGGATTGTTTATCCCTTGCATTAATTACGTATTCCTTCATGATAGGAAGAAAAAACCAAAACAATAACTCTAATGGAATCTCATAGAACAAAATTTCCTCGAATTTATGACCATTTCTGAGCTTGATAATTGTCCTGAGGAATCCAATGTTGATTTGTGACATTTCTGACATAAGAGTAAAAACAATTTGCAGAAGCGTAATATAAATTTGGAGGCACTTTTGAGGCACTTTTAAGAGTCCAAATCCACTTCTTAAAGAATGGTAAACTAGCCCTATGTGTCCAGTTTCCATAACATCTTTAAATTTTCAAAATGGACCAAGGGAAGGCCTTTAAAAAATCCATTTTCCCAGTGTCACTCAAAAGCATAACATAGGGTCCAAAAAGGAGGCAGAAACATGAAAATGAGTGGTTTTTGATATTTTTCTCCAAAATTACAGCTTTTCATGCTATGAGGGTTCCTAATATGTGATGTACTCATAAAAATACATCCATCCATGAAAATAAATCACCACTTGGATGCCTCCAAAATAAAATTAACAAAAGTCCGTTACCCTTCTACAATGGGAAATTTCCAGAATTCTGCAAAAAGTCATATAAAATACCAAAATTGATCAAAAGTTCTCAAAATTGGTTCTATGGAACATGTGAGAGATGGGCTACATAGCTAAGTAAGCGTCAACCAATCAGTCCAATCTATCCTTCTCCTTGAGCTTCATTTTCACCTCTTTAAGCCTTTTCTTCACTTGTTTCAGCCTTATTTGAGAAATGGTGTCCCTGGTGCAATAATGGTTTGACATGTGTATTTGCAGCTTATTATCCCTTTTAGCCTTTTTAAATAGCTTCTCCAAATTCTTATTAACTCTTGATAACCAAAGCTCTTTGTCCTCATTTATCTTCATGGAAATAAACTCATCAAAGGTCAACTCTTCAAATCGATGAATTGACTATCTTTCTCACTCCAATGCCCTTTTGAGGCCTCCTTTTCTTGGTCTTCTTGATTGAGTTTCAACCTCCATGTCCTGCATTTGGTCAAAAACAATAATATTCTTTCCTTTACCTCTGTTTTCCTCCATATCTGATTTTTAATTTCTTTGTACGAGTTGATTCACTTGCAATTGAAAATTTTCCCACTGAAGGAAAGTAAATTGGGATTGGGAAATAGAGAATGCCTCTTTCAATTCTGCTATTTATTTATCTTTCTATTTGATGATTTCTTCAACTGATCTAACCTCCACCTGCTCTGATACTTCAGCCACTAATGGCACTGACTCACTATGTTGATGCAAAAGAGGTTGCTCCTCTATCTCACATTGTTCAACAATGGTGCCAAATGTAAGAAAACTCTTATCAAATTTAGGCGCAAATACTTATCTCTTCCCCCTCTCATATGTGAGAAAAATCCACAACCCTAGGAACATATGAAGGCTGATTAGGCATGCTAGAAGTGCTAATCTCCATTGGCTGTGCTGATGATGTAATAAGCATGAAAAAAAGCATTGCTGAAAATCTCTCCAATAAGTTTTTCCAGGTCATGTTTATGGAGGACAATTGATGCAACACAATGACATTAATTAGGCCATGTTGAAAAATACTAGTGTGATGATATTATATTCTAATCTAAACCTTATCAACGATCTTAGTGAATCTCCTATACAAATAATGAGGAAAATAATGTGTTTTGACATAGGTAAAATGCATGAAAACCTGATGTGATACCTATACAACCTAGAGAATATTCCTTCACAAGTGAAGTATTTCATTATGAACATCATCAGAGGAGCATACTTGTCTCTGAGGTGTCTGAAAGGAAAAATAAATTATAGCTCCTCTCTATCATGAGGCTTGAGGAATTGCTTGTAGTTTGCAATGTCTAGGTCCATGCCTTTGAACCACTGCTCTCCATGAGAAGGGATACCTGTAGCGGAAGAAATTAGATCAGATGATAGGCTTATCTCCATACCTGCAAGAGTGACCTTTCCCATACTGTAGCTTGTTGCAAATAGGTTGTAAAACTCAAGATGTTACCCCCTTCCATAAGCCTTTCACAAAATGTCAAACATTGAGCTCTTTCAAAGCACCTTCTAGCCAATGGCGAAGCTTTAATCTCATGCATGGTGAATGGTTCAAGCTTGAGGTGGTAGCCTCCCTTGAATCTCTTCTTGTCACTTTCCATTTTATTTGTCACTGGAATGAAAAAAACCATAGGGTGTCAATGAAATGAGTGAATGAATGGAAATATGGAAAAATAGAGTGTAGGAAGGTGTGAGTTTGATGGAGGAAATGAAGGGTCTTGAAGATGAGAAAAATTATAGAAAAATTTCAATAGGTGGTTTTGCGTGTTATCTTCACGTTATAGGTGGAATGAGAGAAACTGAATGTGAGGAAGGTGTCAAAATTCCTAAAACACGGGAAATTCCCAATTTTGACTGTGAGAATTGCTTGTGCAATAGTAGAGTAAGTTGGTAAGATGAAATGGAGGTCATGGGGTTAAGTAAAAGTTTTGAGAAAATTTGAGTGGATATGGTAGTGTATTAACTCCATAATGAAAGTGAAATGGATATAAATGAGTAAGTTTAGGGTGGTCAAAGCCTCAAAACACAGGAAATTCTCAGTTTTGGAATGTGAGAATAACTAGTGAAAAAGTGTTTCTGGTCTTTTAGGGCCCTGGAGCTAATTAAAAATTTTGATAAAAATTCAGTGGGGAGTATGGCACCTTAGCTCCACTGTGCAAGTAAAATGAGGGCAAATGGATCGGTGTAGGTAGTCAAAAGCCTAAGACATAGTCAATGCCAAGTTTTTCACTATGGAAAATAGCTAAAATTATGGTTTGATTGTATTAGGCATGTTAGGGATGGTAGTGTAGATGATAAGAGTGTGGTGGTAAAGCATAGGGGATGTATGGGTTATGGTTTACATGATGGATTTAGGGTTTAGTTAATGAGTAGGTTAGGGTTTAACAAAAATAAAATAAAAAATTATATGTATGACAGTGACAATATGGAGACAACGTAAATGAGATGAAAAGATTTCAAATCTTCAAAATTCAACGAAAAACCAGCATTAAGATTGAGAACTTACCTTGTATGGAGGCTATACAAATGGATGGATCATGAGATTTGAATGATTTGGAGGGTTTCGACTCAAAATGCAGGAAATTTATTCTTTACAGAAGTGTAACAACACTCTACAGGAGCATAATGGTGTGTTACAGGAGCGTAACAAGGAGAGAGGAGTGTAACAACTGTGTGCGTAGCACTTGCGCAACGCCCATGCAATGCTCCAAAAAGGTAACAAAATGTTGTGTAGCACTCTTAGAAGTGTAACATAATAACCCGAACATGTAACATGATGCCTCAAAAGTGTAACAAAGGTGATCTTTGAAGGATTGCATGTGATTTTAATGGGATTTGAAGGTTGTGCTTTGGAGTTTAGGGACTATGGAGGGTAAGTGAAGTGGAGAGCTTCTCTCACATACATGAAAAGGGCAACACTGAATAAAATGAAGTTTCCTTTTCCTTTTATAAATTGAAGATGACCCTTTACCTTTTCCCTTTGACACTTGCAATAACGTTTTTGATCTTTTTGCACTTGAAAGTGACCTTTTACTTCTTCAAATGGGATAACAAGGAAGAATGAAACTCTTTTTAATTTTTGATGCTTGAGGTGAATTTTTTTGACATTTTAATGAGATAATGAGACAAACTTCTCCTTTTAAACGAGACAGTGAGATAGTTTTTTAAAACCTTTGAACTTTCACATTTGGATACGACCATTTTCAAAACAAGATGAGATGTCCTTAAAAAATAAGAATGACACCTTATGTATTTGACTTGGTTAGTAGGTAAAAATTACCTATTTTGAAGCTCTTTGATAGTTAAAATGATTTTTCGATCTTTTAATGAGACAATGAGACAAAATTTCTATTTATCATGAGATAGTGAGACTGGAATGAGTCTCTTTGAACTGTTTTGGAACTTGAGCCATATGAAACAAAAGATATGGTCTTTATTTCATCTCCTAGACATGATTTCTCCTTGATTAGGGTTTTATGAGTGGAATGGAGGGTTTTTGCCTTATTTTAAGTGAAAATTTGAATATTTTTCCAAAGGTAGAGATGAACCTCGACAGTGACCTAGATCAGATGGAGTCACATAACCCTAAACCTCTTAAATGATGATGATGGAGATCGTGACCTTGAAAATGATTTATGATGGAGATTAACTTGAAAATGATGGTGGTGATGAATGAAATGAAGGAGCAACATACTTTAATTAGACCCTTTCAGTGACCAAAATTAGTTTCTAAGAACTTGTTCGAAAAAGTAAAAAAATAATTGACCTATGACTTTATGGAAAACAACTAAAAAACTCATTTTTTATCACTGACATACTTGGGCTAACACCAGGTAAATTATGACCATTGCATGTCTATCCATGAGTATGTGTAGCAACTGAAGCGGAAGAGACAAGAGGTTTTTGAGGTGAAGCACAAGATGGGTGTGCTATGACAAATTGTCCCTATGAGATGACTAGAGTCATGGGAGTAGCAACTGAGCTGATGAGGCCATTAACTGCATGAGATTTCCTAGGTATGGTTGACTCATCGGTATGGTGTTAAGGTGCATTAGGGATATTAGTACATAAATATCCTGACTATGAGTAAATCAGGTCATAATGTTGTGCTTTTGTGATGGTCTCAGATTCGGTATATGGCATGGTTGACGTGACATCTTTGGTGATTAATGGGAGGATGGAATTTAACAAAAAATAAAGGATAAATGAATAATAAATTTTTATTTTATAGATATTACAATGTATTTTCCATTTTTGAATGTGATCCAAAATGTGGACAGTCGTAGTCTAATGGAAATTCGAAATAATTTCAATCCCTAGGTCACAGCGAATGGGTTATTGATAGTAATTAAAAAACTCTAAATCCAATGAACTAAACATAGAGTGTGTCTTGGTAGGATGTTCAACATACCATTTGGATGGATCACTAGTGAGGGTACATTAAAACAAGTTCATGTGAATATAATATTATATACCAGGTGTTGGGTGAACACCACAAATGAAAGGACATCACGTGATTGGTGGGGTCTTCCCAAGGTTTGGCTTCAAATTTGGGGATGTTTACAGGAATTTTGACTGACATAGGAGAATAAATATCATCATGATGGATGGGATCATTGATGATATTCGTCATGTCTGGAAGGCTTATAACTGGAATATAAGGTAAAGTAGTAAGATTAGTAGGATTTTGTTGTTGTCCAGTCATAATGGCAGGAAAAGTGTTAGGTCCCTATATTACTAAAATATTCCCTTATTGTTGTTAGTGTAGCCCCCTTATTGTTATTGTTGTACCCCTGTAACCCCCATATTGTTATTACTGTGCCCTTACATTATTATTGTTAGGTCGACCAAGAATACATTGTGGCCCCATGGACTCCTATATATAGAAAGGAGGTTTTGGTCATGATATCATCAAATTAGAATGAAGATTGAAGATATTCCGAAAACAAAATTTCAAACTCATGAGGGTCATTATGAATTTTTGGTCATGCCTTTTGGCCTTACTAAGGCACCTTCTACATTTCAAGGTTTGATGAATTCCATTTTAAAACCCTTCCTTAGAAAATTTGTGCTTGTATTTTTTGATGATATACTAATCTACAATAGGTCTTAGAAGGATCATGTTCAACATGTTGACAGGGAGCTCAAACTATTGGTGGAGAAACAATTATATGGAAAAACCTCCAAATGTTTCTTTGGATTAGAAGAGGTGGAATATCTGGGTAGTATTTTATCTCACGAGGGTGTTAAGGTAGACCCTAACAAAATTAAAGCCATGAAGGATGGGAAAGTCCCCACAACCATAAATCAGTTGCGCGGATTTCTCAGGTTAACAGAGTATTATCGCAAGTTTGTTAAGAATTATGGTAGAATAGCAGCACCTCTAACAACATTATTGAAGAAAGATGAATTTTCATGGACTCCTGAAGCAATTAAGGCCTTTGAACATCTTAAAGAGGCAATGTGCCTAGCACCATTCTTAGCTACTCCAGACTTCACAAAAACCTTTATTGTGGAAAGTGATGCCTCGGGAAATGGAAATGGTTTTGTATTAATGCAAGAAGGAAGACCCATTGATTTTGAAAGTCGTCCAATCAAAGGAAGGTATTTAGAAAAGGCTATTTATGAGAAGGAAATGTTGGCAATACTACATGCACTAAAGAAATCACGACCTTACCTAATGGGAAGAAACTTAAAGGTAAAAAGTGATCATGATAGTCTTAAACACCTTTTGGAACAAATACTATCTTCAGAAGAGCAGCAAAAATGGGTCACAAATATTTTGGGTTATGACTTTGAAATCATTTACAAAAAAGGGAAGCCAAATTTTGTTTCATATGCACTCTCAAGAAAGGAAGAAGAGGTGGAAGCATTTCTTTGTGCCATTTCTATTATCCAACCAGATTGGATAACCGAAGCAAGGGATGAATGGAAGGATGAAGAAGTGTGGACACTCATTCAAAATTTGCAGCAAGATCATAGTACATATGATACATTTAGTTTGAAAAATGATTCCTTATGGTACAAATATCGCTTATATATTTGCAAGAATTCGCAACTAAAAAAAAATATTCTTTTGGAATTGCACACTTCTCCTTTAGGAGGACACTCGAGATTTTTAAAAACTTACCACAGGGTGAAGAAAGAATTTTTTTTGGATGGCCTTAAATCTGATATTCAAAAGTTTGTGGCAGAATGTTTGTTTTCCAGCAAAATAAATTTGAGACAATTAAGACCCTGGGTCTTCTACAACCTTTATCCATTCCAAGTCAACATTGGGAGGAGATTTCAATGGATTTTATCACAGGTTTACCTAAGTCCGAAGGAAAGAGTGTCATCATGGTGGTAGTTGATAGACTTACCAAGTATGCACACTTTTGTGCATTATCTCATCCATTTAAAGCAAGTATAGTTGCTACTGCATTTATGGAAAGAATTCAAAAGCTACATGGAAACCTGAACATTATTGTAAGTGACAGAGATCCCATTTTTACAAGATTTTGGATGGAATTATTTTCTTGTTTGGGTACTCAACTAGCTCATAGCTTATCTTATCATCCTCTATCCAATGCTCAAACTGAGATAGTGACTAAATTTTTGGAGGGATATCTTCGTTGTTTTGTATCTAATAAGCAAGCACAATGGGTCAAGTGGTTACCTATCGCTGAATGGTGGTATCGCACTTCCTTCCATACTGTAGCAAAAATGACCCCATTTATGGTACTTTATGGATATCATCCACCGTCCATCACATTTTCTTTAAGGGGAAATTTTAGGGTTCAAGCAGTGGAATATCACATCAAGCATCAACAAGAAGTTCTTCGACTCTTAAAGGATAACCTAAATTTGGCACAAAATCAAATGAAACAATAGGCATATTAACATCGCAGCGAGAGAATTTTTGATGTAGGAGACTAGGTATTTTTACGTCTACAACCATACAAACAAATTTCCCTCAAGCAAGGTAAGAAGGATAATAAATTATCACCAAAGCACTATGGTCCTTACAAGGTGTTGCAAAATATTGGTACTATGGCATACAAATTGGAGCTTCCTGCTTCTTCACGAGTCCATCCAGTTTTCCATGTTTCATGCTTAAAGAAGGTTATAGGGGAAAAAATTCCAGTTCAAACAAGATTGCCAAAACTTGATGAGGAAGGAAAAACCATATTTGAACCTGAAGTAGTCACGAAAACAAGAACTTGACAGCTATGAAATCGATCAATTTCAAAGTATCTCATCAAATGGAAGAACTTACCCACTGAAGATTCTACATGGGAGGATGAAAATTTTATACAGACGCACCCAGAGCTACTCAAGCTTTGAGGACAACACTTTTTTGAAGGAGAGGAGCATGTTAGGTCCCTATATTAATAGTATAGTCCCTTATTGTTGTTAGTGTAACCCCCTTATTGCTATTGTTGTACCCCTGTAACCCCCATATTGTTATTATTGTGCCCTCACATTATTATTGTTAGGTTGACTAGGATTACATTGTGGCCCCATGGAATCCTAGATATAGAAAATAGGTTTTGGTCATTTGTATCATACAAGAATTGTTCTTTTATGTAATGTAAAGGAGGTTGCGCCCTCGAAGTGGCTTATTTCTAAGGCGTTGATCTCTCTTTTCTTCTATTTTTGGAGCTGGTTTCATAACACAAAGGTATTTATGAAAATGTTAACACTGAGGTAGAGGGTGATTGAGGGGGAGTCCCTTGAATGGATTGAGGAAGCAATGTTGTGAATAAAGAATATCCTAATAACAACACTTGAGATCGTGTGTGTGTGGTTACCTTTTTGTGAGATGGAAAGGGTGAAAATACCCCTTCAATGGGGGGAATACTTTGAAGTCTTTAGGACCGATGTTTCGGACCAAGGTCCACAATGATGGAAATTAAGTTGAGTATGGGGAGATGTTAGACAGATGCAATTCATTTTCCTAATTAAATACACATGTTTATTTAAATGACAAGAGAAAATTATGCAAGAAATGCAAACAAGTTTCTATAAAAAAGTGTTAAGTACTTTGAAATCCACACATCCATGCAAAAAGAAAAGAAAATATTCCTAGATACCTACACATATTGTCCACTCAATACAAGTCACTTGAACCTTTTTAAAACCACCACTGGTGGGGGTCTAAAACCCTTAAAATGGATGGTACTCACATACTTGGTGAAAATTTGGGCATAATGATGGATACTGGGGAGAATACCAACAACCATTGAAATTCGATCCAAGTATTGTTGCTTCCCACAACGATAAACTATAGGGTAAGCTAATTTCTCTAAGATTGGTCATAATGGAACCTTCACCAAATGGGGGAAAAGTAATTGGCCCTAAAAAGGTATGTGATAAACTTAGAACCAAAGTGGTGGGTAGCTTCTAAGTGAGCGCAGTAACCAACATACCTCAGGTTTTACTTCCTAGTGACATGGCGACACTTCTCCCGGGAAAAATTTTCCATCTAGTTATGAAGGATTTTTTAAGCTCCCTAATCAATCGACTTATTTTTCAAATATCAACAACAAAGGGTTATTATTTGGATACCTAACCCAGTGCCCTACCTAAACTACATAATTATGTTTTGTGCCTCCTGTGGAGGTTTCATGTTGGTGAATTAAGATAATGGGTTAATTTTAAAGTCAATTTTGAATTAAGGAGTGTTGTGTGTTGTATGTGATATTTCTAATAAAAGAAATATCTTGGAAGAAAAAATGAAATAAGAAGTGAGTTCTAAAAAAATTTTCCTATACTAAAATTTGCTTTCTTGCTTTAAATAACACAAAAAAAAATCTAACTATGTGAGGGGAGTCATATCCAAATAAGAATACAATTTTATTTTGCAGAGATCTCTCATAAGAGTGTAGGGAAAATATAACATATGGTATTTTCCTTTGGAGTGAGACATATTTTTTGTAAGAGGTGTTTTTAACTAGAATTATATGGTTTCTTGAAACAAAATAAATACTTTGTTTGGAAGTAAAACCAAAATAAATATAGTTATGGGATTTTTTATTATGGTTATTAACTTTATGGGTTGTATAAAATAAAAAGAAAAGAGACAAGGGTCTCAAAGAGGGAAAAATGGCATGGCCAATTGATACCAAATCAAACCACAATTTTATCTCAATTGCAAGACTGTGTAAAGAAATTGCACATAGTCACACACCAAGAGACAATTTTCCTTCATGGCTAACTTTCATGGATAATCAAGCTCCAATTCTTGCAAAAATATAACAAAAAAATGTATGGGAGAAAAAACGGGTTACCTGCAAACAAATTTCAGAAAGTAAAACTATAAAATATGGGGGGAAATGAGAAAGAAAGTATAATAAAAACCTAGTGAAGTCACCACTCCTATTGGTGGTTATTTCCCTCAAGTGCATACTAAAATATGAAATAAACACTTTGTTAGTTGTAACATACAACAAGATGATTGTTAGTTAGAAACTAGGTAAGATCCATAATACATAAACAAATTAAGATGAAAAATATTATTTCATGAGCATGGCCCAACAAAAAAGAAAGAAATTTAAAAAATAAACAAGTTTTAACTGCAACTTCACCTCGTTGTGTAATTTTATACAAGGGGAGTATCTCAGTCTCTCTTGACAGATGAGCCTTTGCCTCCTTCTCTCTCTCTCTCTCAATCCTTCATTCTTATACACAATACTACCATCATAACCTTAGACTATATGTATCCATGAATTCCTTACCATGGATCTTCTTTTATAAACCCTAGTAGATGAGATTTTCTAGAAAAAATTTCATAACCAATCTAGATCACTTTGATGGAAAAAATAAAGCTTTTAGGTCAATTTTTTTTTTCGAAAAAAAGGTGAGAATCCTATTGTGTGAAACAGGGTGCCATCAAATCTGCCAACGAAAGCTTTAAAATCATGGAAACAACTATTGTGTGAATTTTTCGCCAGTATCCACGCGGTTAAGCAAGTTTACTAAAGAGCGCTCACACATATCTGCGCTCTTAGTCATAAACTTGGGCGATGAATGTAATTATGATTTCTTCCTGTCTATCTAAATATGTTAGGAATTTGTTTCACTTGGGATTACTTTGTCTAATGTTTGAACTTGTTTTTCAGATGCCACTACGTTGTTATTATCTGTACAAAATTTTGGGATAGCAAGGCACATCTTTCGCATAGTCTAAAGCTGTCCTGCTAGGGAAAAAACAAAAAACATGAACTAAACTGGAGTCCTAACCTCAACCTAGCCAACCCAAACAGACTACATTCCTACCCGAATAACTCATTCGGAGTTGATTGAATCGATCCCCCTACTAGAAAAACCTTCCGACTGCAATACCAGCCCTAGCTCATCACTAGGGCCTGACTCATTACTTTGCACCAACTAGCCCAACCCCTGACTAGTGGTTCCTGCACCGAATATCTCGATTTATTTCCTTTGGTTTGGCCCAAACTCGCCCGAAAAGCCACCTCTTGTCCGACTTGCCCAAACCTCAACCTAACGAATACCACTGGTGAATTCATCTTGTGTACTAAGATTTTTGACTTAGTAAGGTTCAAGTGAACCAAATCAAACCTTTCGTGTTCTGATTTCCTGATAGATAATTAAAAATTCTTTGAAGGAGATTAAGTATTAGACTCAGAGATCTTGCATTCTTTTCTAGCACACCTTGGCGAGCTACATGATTTTGAAGCATACAAAATCTTATTCCCAAAACTCATTAAGATAATAATAAAGTCCATTTTTTATCTTTCCCAAAAAAATACATAGAGATGTGCATATAAGTGCACTTTACCAATTCACAAGGTACATAACTAGCTCCCAATCACAAGGTAAATATGCATTCCTTTCAAATCACCATAGCTCACATACACATAGCATATAATGGAATTAACAACAATTCCTCCCAACAAATTAGATTCATCAAATTAATGAAATAAGAACAAATATTCACCTATATCTTATATTAAGGTCATATACGTATCTCTCGACATAGCATGACTAGGAAGTGTCAATCAAATATGACCCCACTATTTGACTTACCTCGACAAGATAAGACCAGTTGAAGAAAATCAAACTAATTGACTTACCTTGATTGGATAATATCAGTTGAATTGACTCGAACCAATTGACTTACCTTGAATAGAAAATACCAGTCAAAGTATGACCAGTGCATGTCTCTCCATGAGTATGTGTAGCAACTGAAGTGGAAGAGATAAGAGGCTTTTGAGGTGAAGCACAAGATGGGTGTGCTATAACAATTTTTCCATATGAGATGACTAGAGTCATGGGGGTAGTAACTGAGCTGATGAGGCCATTAACTGCATGAGATGTCCTGGGTATGGTTGACTCATCGATATGGTGTTAAGGTGCATTAGGGAGATTAGTACATAAATATACTGACTATGAGTAAATCAGGTCATAATGTTGTGCTTTTGTGATGGGCTCAAATTCGGTAGTTGGCATGGTTGACGTGACATCTTTGGAGATTGATGGGAGGATGGAATTTAACAACAAATAAAGGATAAATGAATAATTAATTTTTATTTTATAGATATTACAATGTATTTTATATTTTTGAATGTGATCCAAAATGTGGACAGTCGTAGTCTGATGGAAATTCGAAATAATTTCAATCCCTAGGTCACGACGAATGGGTAATTGATAGTAATTCAAACAATCTAAATCCAATGAACTAAACATAGAGTGTGTCTTGGTAGGATGGTCAACATACCATTTCGATGAATCACCAGTGAGGGTACATTGAAACAATTTCATGTGAATATAATCTTCTATACCGGGTGTTGGACGAACAACACAAATGAAAGGACATCATGTGATTGGTGGGGTCTTCCCTAGGTTTGGCTTCAAATTTGGGGATGTTTGCAGGAATTTTGACAGACATAGGAGAATAAATATCATCATGATGGACGCGATCATTGATGATATTGTTCAGGTCTAGAAGGTTTATAATTTTCATATAAGGTAAAGTAGTAGGACTAGTAGGATTTTGTTGTTGTCCAGCCATAATGGCAGGCAGGGACAATTTTAAGGATGGAAAATTATCTTGAAGTTTAAAAAATTGTTGAATATTACTAGTCCCTAATATGCAAACTATAAAATGTTTGTTGATTTATTTGTAAAATTATTCAAAATTATAATGATATTATATATATTCTCTATATAATGTTGGTGAATTTTAACATAAAATAATTTTATATTGTAAATTTTGGACGAATCATTTTTATAAAAAAATGGAAATTGGCGAATATTTTTTTTGGGAAAATCATGGAAAATTAGCCGACCTACGAATATTAGCCCCTAAAATTTTCCATGATGGTAGGTAACGGTATTTATGACAAAGTTAACACTGAGGTAGAGGGTGATTGAGGGGGAGTCCCTTGAATTAATTGAGGCAATGTTGCGAATAAATAATATCTGAATACAAACAATTGAGATCGTGTGTGTGTGGTTACCTTTTTGTGAGATGGAAAGGGCAAAAATACCCCTTTAATTGGAGGAATACTTTGAAGTCTCTAGGACCGACGTTTTGGACCAAGGTTTGCAATGACGGAAATTAAGTTGAGTATGGGGAGATGTTAGGGAGATGAAATTCATTTTCCTAATTAAATACATATGTTTATTTAAATGACAAGAAAAAATTATGCAAGAAATGCAAAAACGTTTCCATAAAAAATTGTTAAGTACTTTGAAATCCACACATCCATGCAACAAGAAAAGAAAATATTCCTAGATACCTACACATATTTTCCACTCAATACAAGTCACTTGAACCTTTGTAAAACCACCATTGGTGGGTGTCTCAACCCTGTAAAATGGATGGTACTCGCATAATTGCTGAAAAATTGGTTATAATGATGGATACTGGGGAGAATACCAACAACCATCGAAATCTGATCCAAGTATTGTTGCTTCCCACAATGGTCAACTATAGGGTGAGCTAATTTCCCTAAGACTGGTCATAATGGAACCTTCAAAAAATAAGGTAAAATAATTGGCCCTCAAAAGGTATGTGATCAACTTAGAACCAAAGTGGTGGGTAGCCACTAAGTGAGCATACTAACCAACCTACCTCGGGTTTTACCTCCTAGTGACGTGGCATCACTTCTCTCTGGAAATATTTTCCATATAGTTATGAAGGATTTTTTAAGCTCCCTAATCAATCAACTTATTTTTCAAATATCAACAACAAAGGGGTATTATTTGGATGCCTAACCTAGTGCCCTACCTGAACTACATAATTATTTTTTGTGCCTCCTGTGGAGGTTTCATGTTCGTGAATTAAGATAATGGGTTAATTTTAAAGTCAATTTTGAATTAAGGAGTGTTTTTTGTGATATGTCTAATAAAATAAATATTCTAGAAGAAAAAATGAAATAAGAAGTGAGTTCTAAACAAATTTTCCTATACTAAAAATTGCTTTCTTTCTTTAAATAACACAGAAAAAAATCTGACTATGTGAGGGGAGTCATATCCAAATAAGAATACAATGTTATTTTGTATAGATCTCTCATAAGAGTGTAGGGAAAAGATAACATATGGTATTTTCCTTTGAAGTGAGACCTCTTTTGTGTAAGAGGTGTTTTTAACTAGAATTATATGGTTTCTTGAAACAAAATAAATACTTTGTTTGGAAATAAAACCAAAAGAAATTTAGTTATGGGATTTTTTATTATGGTTGTTAACTTTGTGGGTTGTATAAAATAAAAAGAAAAGAGACGAGGGTCTTAGAGAGGGAAAAATGGCATGGACAAGTGATACCAAATCAAACCACAGTTTTATCTCAATTGTGTGACTATGTAAAGAAATGGCACATAGTCACACACCAAGAGACACTTTTCCTTCATGGTTGACTTTCATCAATAATCAAGCTCCAGTTCTTGCAGAAAGGTAACAAAAAAATGTATGGGAGAACAAAAGGGTTACCTACAAATAAATTTAAGAAAGCAAAACTATAAAATATGGGGGGAAATGAGAAAGAAAGTAGAATCTAAACCTAGTGGAGTCACCACTCCTATTGGTGGTTATTTGCCTCAAGTGCAAACAAAAATATGAAATAAACACTTTGTTAGTTGTAACATACAACTGGATGATTCTTAGTTAGAAACTAGGTAAGATCCATAATACATAAACCAATAAAGATGCAAAATACTATTTCATGAGAATAACCCAACAAAAAAGAAATAAATTTCAATAATAAACAAGTTTTAACTACAACTTCACCTCGTTGTATAATTTTATACAAGGGGAGTATCTTAGTCTCTCTTGAGGGATGTACCTTTGCCTCCTTCTCTCTCAATCCTTCGTTCTTCTACACAATATTTCCAACATAACCTTAGACTAGATGTATCCCTGAATTCCTTATCATGGATCTTCTTTTATAGACCCTAGTTGATGAGCTTTTTCTAGAAAATTTTTTATAACCAATCTAGACACTTTTATGGAAAAAATAAAGCTTTTAGGTCGATTTTTTCTTCAAAAAAAGGCGAGAATCCTATTGTGTGCAATGGGTGCCATCAAATCTGCCAACAAAAGCTTTAAAAGAATAGAAACAACTATTGTGTGAATCTTTCTCCAGTATCCACGCGGTTATGCAAGTTTACTAAAGAGCACACACACATATCTACGCTCTTAGTCATAAACTTGCACGGTGAATGTAATTCTGATGTCTTCCTGTCTATCTAAATATTTTAGGAATTTGTTTCACTTGGGATTACTTTCTCTAATGTTTGAACTTGTTTCTGACATGCCACTACGTTGTTATTATCTATAAAAAAATTTGGGATAGCAAGGCACATCTTTCGCATAGTCGAAAGCCGTCCTACTCAGGAAAAAACAAAAAACATGAACTCAACTCGAGTCCTAACCTCAACCTAGCCAACCAAAGCATACTACATACCTACCCAAATAACTCATTGGGCGTTAACTGACTCGATCCTCCTACTAGAAAAACCTTCCGACTGCAATACCGGCCCCAACTCATAAATAGGGCTTGACTCATTACTGTGCACCAACTAGCCCAACCCCTGATTATTGGTTCTCGCACCAACTATCTCGATTTATTTCCTTTGGTTTGGCCCAAACTCGCCCGAAAAGACACCTCTTCTCCGACCTTGCCGAACATCAACCCAACGAGTACCACCGAAGAATTCATCTTGTGTAATAAGCCTTAGTAAGGTTCAAGTGAACCAAATCAAACCTTTCGTGTTATGATTCCCTATAGATAATTAAAAATTATTTCAAGGAGATCAAGGTTTGGAATCAGAGATCTTGCATTCTTTTCTAGCACACTTTGGCCATGGAAGTCATAGATCGTTGTGCTCGCGCTACCAGCTACACGATTTTCAAGCATACAAAATCTTGTTCCCAAAACTGATTAAGATAATAGTAAGAGTCGAGTTGTTATCTTTCCCAAAAAAATAAATAGAGATGTGCATATAAGTGCACTTCACCAATTCACACGGTACATAACTAGCTCCCAATCACAAGATAGATATGCATTCCTTTCAAATCACCATAGCTCACATACAAAGAGAATATAATGGAATTAACATCAATTCCTGCCAACAAATTAGATTCATCAAATTAATAAAAAAAGCACAAATATTTACCTATATCTTATATTAAGATCATATACATATTTCTCGACATAGCATGACTAGGCAGGGTCAGTCAAATATGACCACACTGTTTGACTTACCTCGACTAGATAAGACCAGTTGAAGAAAATGAAACAAATTGAATTAACTTGACTGGATAATATCAGTTCAATTGACTCTACCCAATTGAATTTCCTTGAATAGAAAATACTAGTCAAATGACGAAAACCATTTGAATTACCTCAAATGGATAAGATCAATTGAATCGACTCGACCCAATCTACTTACGTCCACTAACAAGACTAGTAAAATGACCCAAACTAGTCAACTTACCTCGACTAGCTAGACCAATCGAATGACCGATATAGGTCAACTTACCTTTACTAGACCAATCAATCGAAGCCTTTATCTAAGGCAACAATCAAACTAAATAATGCTCTCAAACCATACCAGCCTAGATCCATCTAACTCTGGATCTATCATGCGCCGAGAGGGATCAAATCTCTCGAGGTGCAAACCTATTTTTTGAGTGCAAAACTTGAGGTAAGGTTTGCACCTCGAGAGATTTGATCCCTCTTGGCGCATGATAGATCCATAGTTAGATGGATCTAGGCTGGTTCCAGTCGGAGGCATCAATGTCACATTTTTCAGATTATTAAAATTTTTGTATATTTTTGAGATGTAAGATGGATCCAGCCCAGTATGACCCCGATGTCAGGTGGGTCACGTCCTCATACAAAATGTCGGCTTAAGTTTTAAATTAAAAAAAAATAAAAAATAAAAAATCCTATTGTGCTAGAACATATATCAATTTCTAATACAATTATGTATTATTTATATAATTTCTAGAAAGTCTCATATATATTGAAAATACTTGGCAAAAAAAGGAAGGAAAAAGTCAATAACATAGAGTATAATGGAAAGTGAAAAGCTTGACCATGAACATATTCTTGACGTTGTTGATAAAATCGCTTGCTTGAGGGTAGGGCCATAATAAATTTGGACAACATATATAAAGAAAGTGGACAAAAAATATCCTTTTAGTTTCTAGAAAGTCTCATACATATTGAAAAGACTTGGCAAAAAAGAAAGGAAAAAGTTAATAACATAGTGTATAATGGAAAGTGAAAAGCTTGACCATGAACATATTATTGAAATTGTTGATAAAATCGCTTGCTTGGGGGTAGGGCCATAATAAATTTGGAAAACATATATAAATAAAAGGGAAAAAAAAATCCATTTCATTTCTAGAAAGTCTCATACATATTGAAAAGGCTTGGCAAAAAACAAAGGAAAAAGTTAATAACATAGTGTATAATGGAAAGTGAAAAGCTTGACCATGAACATATTCTTGACATTATTGATAAAATCTCTTGCTTGAGGGTAGGGCCATAATAAATTTGGACAAAATATATAAAGAAAGTGGACAAAAAATATCCTTTTAGTTTCTAGAAAGTCTCATACATATTGAAAAGGCTTGGCAAAAAAAGAAAGGAAAAAGTTAATAACATAGTGTATAATGGAAAGTGAAAAGCTTGACCATGAACATATTATTGAAATTGTTGATAAAATCGCTTGCTTGAGGGTAGGGCCATAATAAATTTGCAAAACATATATAAATAAAAGGGAAAAAAAAATCCATTTCATTTCTAGAAAGTCTCATACATATTGAAAAGGCTTGGCAAAAAACAAAGGAAAAATTTAATAACATAGTGTATAATGGAAAGTGAATAGGGCCATAATAAATTTGGACAACATATATAAAGAAAAAGGACCAAAAGAGGTATATGTTGATGTTAATTATATTTATTTATTCTTAATTAAGCGAGAAAGTAGGTAGATGTTGATTTACAAGACAAATTTTCAAGCAAGTATAAATATGTTGTCCAAATTTATTATGGCCTTACCCTCAAGCAAGTGATTTTATCAACAATGTCAAGATTATGTTCATGGTCAAGCTTTTTACTTTTCATTATACACTGTTATTAATTTTTTCTTTTCTTTTTTTCCAAGTCTTTTTAATATGTATGAGACTTTTTAGAAATGAAATGGATATTTTTTTGTCCTTTTTCTTTATATATTGTTTCGGGGAATTAACACCCTAGAGGTTGGTTGGGATACAACCTCCACAGAGCAGGGGCGTACTACTTAACAGAGACTCACACAACCATGCATGTTCAGAAAAACTAAATAGAGCAGAATGAGAGATTTACCTGTTGGTCCTACATTTGAAGTAGATCCACGTGGGGTCCAAACCCCCAGCAACCGTCCTTCCTCCTTAACCTGAAATACAAGAAGAAACCAGCACAAAGGACAAGTTGTACAGCATATATCTACTCTAAATGTCAGTGAGATTCATATAAAATATTAAATAAAACATAATGAATGCTTGTATAACAAATATTATCATACATAAAAGCATACACTAACACGTTTATTTCGGGAACAGCATGATACTTCTGTATTATAAATAGTACGTACAAAAGTAATCAAGAGGAGAGATCACCTGATCCTTCCAAGGCCTTCGCAGACCGTCGTCCGGATCCGTCCAGCCCTTGCCTCGCTAAGACTCCTTCCAAACCGGTGCATACGAGATAACATATAAAGGGATGTGTATCTCAAGGAAACAAGGGTTTCCTACAATGAACTGGGAAAGTGCAGGAGGCACGGGGAATCAGACTTGGATAGGGAATACCAACAGAGTATAATATCAATACTTTCTCTCTCTCTCCCTTAGGCCATACACATGAGGGCTTTTTATAGTCCCTCCAAGTAGTTTCAGCAGTTGGAAACAGTTGGCCACGGGCTGGGGTGGTTGAACTACCTGAGTAACCATCAACCCAGCGCGAAATTAGGGATTTTAATATATTTTTTAATCATTTTAATGGCATACGCGGAAAAGTCTAGCTGGACTCGCATATACACACGGAAAAGTACGGGCATAGTCGCGTATGGGGGATTTTACACTATTTTTAAGTGAATTTGTCCAAGTCTGTAGGAATGGGTGCCCAAAAGCCATGAAGCAATTATGAATCATGTCAAGGTGAGAAATGATGCTATAACAGATGCCCCCTAATATATGAGGTCAGAAGGGGTACATGATGGCCGAAATGTATTATGCACATAGAAAGAACTTTGCAAGGACAAGAGAGGACTTCACCAGATTTCAGCCTGTCAAAAACCAATGAAAGAAACAGAGAGTCAACTCATGCTGAGGCGGGCATACCCATGCTCAGTCAAAAATACATCATATGGAAAGTACTGAAATAGATCCAACATGTATACAAGTATAGTTGAACTGTAAGTACACAATGAATCATCTGAGCATGGCTCGGAAATACAAGTCTGAATCAATGTCCAAGTATCACATATAGAAAGTTGATCAAAGATGGTGCAACTAGATGTCTGATCAAATAAGTAACTGAATCTCCAAGTACCGGATCATAAGAGGTGGATCAAACGGTACAATCACGCAACTCGTGGACCAACATATAAGATGCTGCTGTGCTGAACTGCAACATATAAGGGTGGACGGCATCACTGGCAGATACTGAAAGGACTGTCAAAAGTGAACCGAAACATGCTGATGCAACCCGAGGTCTTCACCGATCACTATGGCACAATTCTACACACTGGGAATAAATGAGCTGAAGTCGACCATGTGAGAAATTGTTGGATTACCGGGCATTGATGTATCCCGTTAACCAACGCGAGACAACCCACCGATAATGATAATGAGTGTCAAGGTGCCCCAGTACAATCTGACAAGTGCAAATGAATGAGTTGAAGTCGAACACTTGAAAGAATCTACCAATCAGGAGGCAATGATGAATCCCCACCGTCGATAGCGAAGAGTCTGCCACTGATGACTGGAAACCCTAAGGTACTGACAAAAAGACTCTAGACCTTATTCCCAGAGCAATGAGTCGGAGTCGATGGGAAAACATCTGCTGGAAGGAAGGCATTAAGGCATCCCACATCAGTCCAGTGCGAGTGTAACCCGCAGGCCAAGATTTGGAAGGAATCGGACGAAGTAGAGTGATGGAACCAAAAACCGAAGTACGTTTCCGACGTGCACAAGATGAAGCTAGCGCACGGAAGAAACCCTCTGAACCAACCAATAATGAAAGCTGACACAGAGGCGAGAAATCCATCGATAGGGTCAAATGGAAATCCAGGTACTGCACGAATCCCAAGTGTGATAATGTGTGCTGACGTCGAACACAGGGGAAACCACTCAGTCAAAGACCCATGATGATGATCAAATGCCGAGCACGAGGTCACCTATCAATGATGGAAATAGGCCCAAGGTGCGGCTCTAGGTTTGCTCTCAGAGCAATGTGTCGTAGTCGATAAGAGACAAACCCGCCAGCAAGAAGTCAATGGGGACCTTTTCAAACCAGCACGAGCAGAAGACCAAAACATCTGATGTGATAGAACATGATACTGACAAGACCGGGAAGGCCGACTGAATAATGAGTCAAGAGACACCGCAGAATGGCCGACTCAGGCTAGACTTCCCTTGAACAAAAGCACGACTCTGGGATGACCATGGCAGTAAAAAGTGACACTGTATAAGTCTGTCCTGCAGGAGGAAAAACAAAATCTCCATATGATTGGAAGAGATAACCAACCGGGGGAGAACTGACAAGTGAAACATGGTAAAGGCTGAACCTAGGTCAAAACTAGAACCATCCCAAATGGAGGAAATATATATAAGTATATGTGCTTTGTTCAAGGGCGACAAACTGACTCTGTACTGCCATCAAAATAACGAAGATACATCCCGTTCTCGCTCTTTTTGTTATATTTGATTTTTTTGTCTTTTTCATATAATAAGCCTGAAAAAGAATAAAATAATGCTATGGTACAATGGATAGAATGAGTATCAAGAAATCAGATGCACTAGTTCCTGGGATTGGAACAATCCTATGCTCAATGCAAGGTGGCGAAAACTGGTAAGCGATACTCAGAGGAACGTTCCATCCATGGGTAAAAAGGTGTCAAGTCGTGATAGCTAAGTGCATGCAATGGTTAACTTGTACAAAGAGTCAAGGTCAAAAGTTGGCTTAAACATCGAGTCCAAATGAAGCCGGCTAAAGGCCAGGATAAACAAGTAGCCAATATGCAATGCAATAATACAACTTAACGACACCAGGGAGCCTCTAGGGTAAAATCCAGAAAAAATGATAAGTGATGAAGAAGAAGAATGAAGCTTCAACACATAAGACATGGCGAGACTAAAGAGGACTCCCGAGCCTACATAAAACGCAGCATGGGCAACAAGTGATAGCGAGGAACTAACTAGGAAGCCCATGTAAAGGAAGGCTCTACCATCAAGTCATGATTAAATAATTGGCGAGTGAAATGGGTGTAATACTCATGACCTGATGGGATCGACCCTAAGGCAAGTGATCAGTATGGAGGCTAGTATGCAAGATGCAATGGAAAGTGATTCCCTAACCTATATGCCAGTGAAGATCATATACCTGCCGTGACGAGTCGGAAATCATGGATCAAAAACCGGGAAAAATCTCAAAATCGTCAAAATGTACCTGAAAACATACCAAACTGGGCACTTCCAAGCAATCGAGTTATACAACATAAGATAGATCGAAAAAATAAGCATAAGGAAATTTTTGCGAAAATTTTCAATTTTTAGCCATAAATACACAAATTACCTCTCAATTGGTTCATTATTGCATAGCTGATTTGGAAAAAGTGCTCTGGAGCTAAAAACTTCTTTCGTCAAATCAGGAACAACCGACCGTCGGAATTCAGCGAAACTTCAGGTAGGCTCTTTAATCATCCTGTTTATTCATTTTGTCCGTTTGAAAATTAAAATTAAGTGATTTTTTGCTTAGAAACCCTTGCTAAAAATTGTGTATCTGCGCATACGCGGGTTTAATGAAGGAAACCCACATATACACGCGACTGTGTACAGGGAAAACTGCGTATGCGCAGGTTACCTCTCATTTGGTTCATTATTGCATAGCTGATTTGGAAAAAGAGCTCTGGAGCTAAAAACTTGTTTCGTCAAATCAGGAACAACCAACCGTCGGAATTCAGCGAAACTTCAGGTAGGCTCTTTAATCATCCTGTTTATTCATTTTGTCAGTTTAAAAATTAAAATTAAGTGATTTTTTGCCTTGAAACCCTTATTAAAAAATGTGTATCTGCGCATACGCGGGTTCAATGAAGGCAAGTCGCGTATACACGCGACTGTGCACAGGGAAAGTAGCGTATGCGCAGGTCCGATTTCAAAAAAGTGTTTCTAATGCAAATTTTGATGAAATTTCTCAGGATGACCATCTCTTGGAGGGAATGTGAGCATAGTGCAGTAGACCAAGAGGTCATGCAGGACCGCGCAGCTCAAAACATCCTCCGAAACTGCGGATTATTGAAATTCTTCAAAATGCCCAATATGAAAAGTAATGTGTGATTGCTTGAAATGCTCGTAAATTACTGGGAACCATATCAGGATTGCTTCATAATTGATCAGATGCCACTACGCATAGAAGTGGAGGATATATATTTCATCACTGGACTCTCCAGGAGGGGAGACCCAGTAGACCTTCACGGAAAACCCCTAGGAGGGTTAACTGTGGAAGATTATGTCCAGTTATATTGCATAGATAATTCCAAGAAGGTTGGAACGCAGATTGCTATTAGAGATATCAGGGATTTGCACATGAAGATCCTCCTGTTCACCATTGGCAGAGTGGCAGGATCTGCCTCACTGCATCAGGCGTCCAGGACGCAAATGAGTATAGTTGTAGAGTGTTTGATTCACGTCTACGATTGGTGCACAGCCCTGCTACTGAATATGAAACAACAGCTGACTTCTATTCGCCAGAAAAAAACTAAACACTTTGGCTATGGTACCATTTTGACCACATTCTTCTTTGAGAGAGTTCCAGCTTTGAGACCCAGAGTCATCTCGACTATCAGCAGCCCGCGGGACCCAAGAATTGCCCGTTGGGCAGACATGATGAAGAGACTGGGGGGCAGCGAAGTACCCCGAACCACGTGGGACGATGAGTTCTTCCTATGGTGGGGAGAACAGATCATCGCAGTGGACGACTATCCCTACGCTGGGATGGATTTCCGAGGAGATCCAGATCTAGTACTTCCACCCGGCGCAGCATGGGGAGCAGTCGGTAAGTTTTTGCAAAAAGTTTTGACTTATATGATTTTTTTGGATTTTTTCAATTTATGTATGAAAAAATGAAAAACAAACATGTTTTTGGATTGGATTCATAATGACTGACAATTAAAAATGATCATGTTTCAGATGTTGGACCAGTTCGTCCTGAGGGCCTACCGCGCCACAAGCGCTGCAGAGGTGAGGCGGAAACAGTGGATTCTGACAGGACACTCCAGGCCGTGCAGAGAAACTTGGAGGGACTGACCCGCCAAATCCCTATGGCTACCATGGAGGACTTGCCGGAAGCCGTCCAGAGACGGGTTGTAGGAGTACCCCGTGACTGGGTTAGACTATTCCGCTGTGTGGCCACTGCAGTTATGTTCTATAGGAACACGACTTCTGGGCAGGGTCCTCAGGAGTAGAAAGATTTTATATGTTAGATGACTGTATATTCTTTTTTGAGACTGAACATGATGGGGCATAAGCCCAAGTTTTGTACGGCATTTATGGATCCAAATTTTGTAAAGTTTTTTGACATGCCGATGATATATATACAGCGATATTTGATGTGATGTGATAAATGTATCAAATGTATGATGTTTTTGATGATTAGAATTTATTGTATTGAATGATTAATATGCCAATCTAAAGCTTGATTAGCTAATGAGTCAGCAAACCAATTGTCAGCTCGAGGAATATGAATGAATGTTAAAAATTGAAATGACATTTGTAACAAACGTACCCTCAAGAACAATCGTAATAAAATTGGATCTCGTACCCGATAAGTGTTGTTCAACTGCGACACCACTAGCTAGGAGTCCAAGAAAACTACCAACGAATCAACACCCAAGGATATTGCCTCCGAGAGTAGATGAATGACTGCAGTGTATTCTGCTACGTTATTGGAAGCAGGACCAATGCAGACCCCTCTTGATACCAACAGCTGACCGGAAGGATAGTGAAGAACCCAAGCCGCGGAAGCTAAGTTCCGGGTGTGTCTACTGGCACCATCGGCGAAACCAAAATGACTCATGATATCAACACAACCTGCCAAAGCAGATCAAAAACATCACCATCTCATCAAAAATCGAAAATCAAACAGATATGTACAAGACAAAAACTACTATATACAAAGCAAAATGCTAGGCCAAAGCCTAGGCATAATACTTCTTCAGATAGAGCCCATTTCGGGGCTCCGGCAACTCATTCCCTTCGAAGTCAACCAAGGTATATGCTCCTTTCTTAAGGACCTTCTTAACGATATAGGGGCCATACCACATCGACTTAAACTTTCCTGCCCCCAAGGCATCTTTTTCTTGGGCATAGACCAAAACAAGGTCACCTTCGAAAAAGACCCTAGGCTTAACCGCCTTATCGTACTGAACTTTGACTCGGTTTTTATGCGCTTCATTCAACGTGGCGGCATCTCGACGCTGCTCATCAAGATGTTCCAGATGAAGAAGCCGCTCTGCCAGACTAGAAGTGTCAGGAAGAAGCTCAACAACCAGTTTAAGGGAAGGAATCTCGCATTCAATGGGAAATACAGATTCTACCCCGTGGACTAACTGAAACGGAGTAAAGCCAGTTGCAGTTTTAACTGACGTCCTGTATGCCCAGAGTGCAGGATATAGCATAATGTGCCAGTTGGATCTATGTTTATCAATCGTCCGTTGAAGAATTGTCTTCAAGGACTTATTCACGGCTTCCACCTGGCCATTGGCCTGAGGATAATCTGGAGATGAATGCTCCTGCCGGAAACCCAATTTAAGAGCCAACTCAGCCATCATACTGTTCTGAAAGTGACTGCCATGGTCAGTGACAATCTCTCTAGGTATACCGAAACGAGCGATAACTTGGTTGAAGAAGAAAAGAGCTGCAGTCTCACCATCGTTCCCAAAAGTAGGCATAGCCTCGACCCACTTCGTAAAGTAGTCTATTGCTACG
Organism: Pinus albicaulis; assembly: GCA_034641835.2. Classification (NCBI taxonomy): domain Eukaryota; kingdom Viridiplantae; phylum Streptophyta; class Pinopsida; order Pinales; family Pinaceae; genus Pinus; species Pinus albicaulis. Next base: position 83,311 of record JAXQQM020073796.1, on the reverse strand, counting down.
ATAATGTACTTGTGACCTTTTGCCGAAGGCGGGTTACAAGTAGTATAATCCATACCCCACTTTGTAAAGGGTCCGACAGTAACGACTGGAAAAAGCGGAGTTGGATGAGCGCGCATTTTTCGAGTATACACCTGACAAGGATGACACTTCTTGACCGATTCAATGCAATCTTTGAAAATCGAGGGCCAGAAGTATCCTGCACGCAAAATCTTTTGGGCTGTAGCAAGCCCTGATAAATGACCCCCACAAGCTCCACTGTGAGAATCATTGAGCACAGCCTCGGGTTCTTCGAAAGTTAAGCAACGTCTTAGGATTGAATCAACCCCTCGACGATACAAAGCATCACCAATAATCAGATAATTCTTGGCTAAGTGACGTAGCTTGCGACGCTCATCTTTCGAAAAAGAAGAGGGAAACTTCGCAGTCTGGAGATACACAATGATATCCCCATACCAAGGATCTTGTGGAGAGATTAGAAACAAGTGTTCGTCCGGAAAGGACTCATCATAGATCATCTCCTCTCCACAAGGCAACTCGGAGATTAATTCCGCAAAGACTAATGACTTCTTGGATTTGGCAGACATGAACTCTAGATCAAATTCTTGTAATATCACAATCCATCTATTATATTTGCCCCCAATCACTCGCCTGCTGAGGACAAACTGAAATGGATTGGCAGCTGCCAAGACATAAGTTTTGTGAAGAATAATGTAATGCCGGAGTCGCTGCACAACATGGACTGCTGCTAAGGCTAATTTTTCTATCGGGGTGTATCGAAGTTCAGGTCCTACCAGTCCTCGACTAAGGTAGTAAATAACATGCTCAACAAGAGCATCATCCTCCTAAACCAGAACCATACCAATGGTAGATTCTGCTGCAGCCAGATACAAAAGGAAATCTCTGCTATAATCGGGTGGACTCAGTAAAGGAGCAGAGGTCAATGCCTTTTTCAAGGCATCGAATGAGCGTTGAGCGTAGTCGTCCCAAAGAAAAGGAACTCCTTTCTTCAACAGTCTCATATATCCCTTTGTAATCTCGGCATAGTTAACGATAAACCTCCGAAGAAAGTTAGACTTGCCTTGGATACTTTGAAGCTGACGGATTGAAGACGGGGGAGGCAACCGAAGTATTGCCTCAACCTTGAAGGGATCTACCCTTATCCCTTCCCTAGACACGATAAATCCCAACAGCCGACCGGATGTCACCGCGAAAACGCACTTGTTCGGATTTAAACGAATTTTATAAAAACGACATCTTTCAAATATTTGCCGGAGGTGACCGGGATGATCCATCCTCTTTCGAGAATGAGCAGCTAGATCATCTAAGTATGCCTCGATGATTTTCTTGATGTCGTGGAAGGCGTAAGACATGGCCCGCTGAAAGGTAGCTCCAGCATTTTTAAGACCAAAAGGCATTTTCTTATATGCAAACGTACCCCAGGGACAAATAAATGCGGTCTTATGTTGATCTTATGGACGGATAGTAATTTGATTATAACCAGAGAAACCGTCCATGAAGGAGAAAATCTCGTTACCGGCACACTCGTCAATAATCTGATCGATGAAAGGTGTGGGGTAATTATCCTTAGGACACGCCTTATTCAGGTCTCTGAAATCGATGCACACTTGAATCGTTCCTTGCTTTTTATCAACGGGAACGGGGTTTGAAACCCATTCAGTCAGAGGAACTGGGAAAATGAATCCCGCCTTAAGCAGCTTTTCAACTTCAGCTTTGATAGCTGCTGCCTTCCTAGGATTAACCGGACGAAGTTTTTGCCTGACCGGCTTAGCGTTTTTATACGTCTTGATCTCATGCTGGACGATAGATGGGTCTATGCCAGGCATTTCCTCATAAGACCAAGCAAAAACATCCCTATACTCTTTGAAGAGCTCGGTATAGATTTGAATCTCGTCACTGGAACATTCAGCTCCAATGAAGACATTCTCGACAATATTGGGATTCCTGGAGATGTTCACCGGGATAGTAGGAGAGATCACAGCCATGTTCCCTTCAGCATAAACCTGTGCTGGTGCTAAGGGGCTCAAGACTGGGTGAACAGGTCCAGGAGACCGAGGACTTGGAAAACTTGTTTCGACTTCGCTCAAGTCAGGTAGGAAGTAAGACCGATGATGCAAATCATCCCACGGTCTATCTATACCTGTCATCGCTTCCAGGATGGCCTCTTCAAATGGAAGAGTGGTATCTAGACAATCCTGGGCAGAAGAAGAAGTAAGCGTCCAAGCCGGAGCCACATCACCATCCAACTCTTCCGGCGAAAGAGGAGCTGGATCAGATTCTGCAGTGTCAACAACAGACTGATATGCAATCTTAGCTGCAGAAATCGGGAATGCCATTCCACCCACTTGCCCTTCCTCCAATGTGGCTGTTGGAGAAGGTAAGGTCCAAGGGTCCGAAAAATAATGAGTTCGAAAGAACTCTCTTCGAAGGGGAGCCTTGGAGGATGAAATAGCATTAATAGACACCTTAGGAGGAGGAAGATCGAAAGAACCCATCAGGGAAGAATACATTCCAACTCCTAGATTCTCAACAGGCGCCTTAGTATTATCCAACTTAGGAACAGATGAGTCAGAAGGCGCATCCAGGTCTACAGGAGGACAGTCCAGTTGATCCACCGTGACTATCCTCCCTTCGTGGGGGAAACATACAATTCGAAATAGTGAGGATGCAATAGCATCCATCTCATATATCCAGTTCCTCCCCAACAGAAGGTTGTAGTCCAAGGCTGCATCCACTACCTCAACCTCTATGTTAACGGTTTTTCCCCCAACACAGATGAGCAAAGCCGGGACAATACCATGGGGTTTGTGAGAATGACCATCGAATGCAGTAAGAACAGTGCTAGATGGAACAGCTTTGGGAGATCCAAGTGTCTTCCATCATGCGAGAGACATCACGCAAGTAGAAGCACCCTCATCGACCACCGTTCGAAAGATATTGGTCTTTCGATACGATGATTTAATATGAAATGCCATGTGATGAGGAAGTCTCTTCTTAAAATTAGTCATATCAAAAGTAATCAGAAGAGAATTTTTCAGATCAATAGCCCCAATGGTAGTGAGCAAAGCACTGCGCTGAGCCGGACAAGACTGGAGTACCTCTAAAGCTGACATAGCACAAGGACTCTGCGCCAGATCTTCTACAATCGAGTAGTTCTGGGCAGCCCTCGCGTTCGGATTAATCGTTGACCGCTTAGAAGATGCTTTCGGCATCCGAGGCATAGACTCAACAGTTGGCTTCGTGATATGAAGCGGCTCAGTAGCATCAGGAACTTCCTTAGCTTTCGAAGATTCCTCTCCGCCATAATCACGGGATCTTGTAGCGACATCCACGTGAGCACTCATCATAAAGATATTCGATGGAATTTCCCTTTCCTGAGGACCTCCAGAGGAAGCCCCAGGATTTTGATTCGCGCCAGCAATTAATTGCTGCCCTTGGGGAAAAGGGTTTGTTAGCACAGCCTGGGAACTAGAAGAACCCTGCTGAGATAACAAGCGCTGAGCATCCTGAATTTTCGGGCAAAGGTGTGTGAGATGGTCTCCAGTACAAAGCTTGCATGGAAACTTCACTTTCTTTTTCTCCTTTTGACCCTCACCAACACACTCGTTGGTTTTATTTGCATTGCCCTTCCCATTCTTGCCCTTCTTCTTGTTATTACGTCCCTTCTTCTTCCCATCGGATTGTTGATTTCCTTTGGGTTCGGAAGATTGGACAACATTTATGGACAAAGACTGGGAAGGGGATGAATCAGCAAGCACAGCCTGACCAGAAGGAGCAGATTGTAAAGACAACTGCTGCAATTGAGAAAGCAGGCTGGCTGCACTACTATTGACCGATCCGACAATCCCGTCACCATGCGGACCAGGTTTGGGTTTCGATAAATCCAACTTGGAGCGAGGAGCATTGGGCAAATACTTATAAAGTACCCCAGACTGAGAATAGATCAGTTCTAACCGTTGGGCCCTAAAAATGGCCTGCTCCTCGGAAAATACCCCGGATAGGGATACATCCTTTGAAATATCTGACTGAAGCGATTTCAAAAACCACTCGAGAAGGAACTCACCTGGAATATGGGCTTTGATAAGCCTCTTCCTTCTCCTCCATTCTTGAATATGATCAGAAATGTGAGTTGCCTCATCCTGCTTAAAATTAGCCAGGAGTTCGGTCCCAGCCTCATATCTGACAGGCAACTGAAAATGGTTTAGAAATGTGACGGCCAGTTCTCCAAATGTAGCGAAACTGCCCCCAGTGAGCTCTATATACCATTTGGCAGCATTTCCAGTTAGGGTGCGTTGAAATAATCTCAACCTAATCGAGTCATCGATCAGGGAGTTCGATGAGCACCATAAGTGGAAAGTGGTGATGTGGTCTGCCGGATCTTCACCATTCTTACCTTCAAACTTAGGAATGTCTGAAGGAAGTTTGGTTGGGACCGGAGGCCACCCCGGACTATACCGAATCGGGTCATTAGTTAACTTCGACAAGTCTGGCAAGTTTAACGTTGCCAGAAATGGTAATCGAGGCGGAGCCTGAGAATTCCATCCTTGATGGGATGGATTTCCAACATTCTGAAAAGAATAGCCTGGATTTGATGAGGCACCAGGCTGCCAGAAAAGACCCATAGAAAATGGAGAAGAACCCCCTCCCCACGCCGAGTTACCAAAACCCAGACTAGTTCCCCCCGCTGAAGTATTGACTGAAGAGGAAAGCCCCTGGTAGGGGTTCCACGCATTAGACAGAGGAGAAAAAGACTGATAAGCACTCGATGCAGGGAAAGAAGCATTCCCTTGATGACCGCGAGGAACTGATTCCCTGCCCCCGACGTTGCAAACATAGGATTCCATCCCATAAAAGCAGTCGAACTTGGTCCCTGAGCCCAAGGGTTAAAACTATGGGTCTGGGACGTAAAAGGAAACGACCCTAAAGAAGGATTGGGACTGGGAATATGCCCAGTCCCAAAGGGGAAACCCTGAAACGAAGCTGATCCACTAGCCATGTTAGACATGGGCGTAGATCCAGTTGCACCGGCGGTAAAGGAAAAAGAGGGATTTCCAGCAATGGACATCCCTGAACAGAAGGGACCAGAATGAGAAGCATATGCTTGGGTGAACCCAGAGCCAAACATAGCAGTGCTAGAAGCAATCGAAGATAAAGCAAGAGTGCCCCCTGCCTCGACAGAAGAAGGGGTCTGAATGCCCGCAGCACTCACGGTAGAAGTCGCGTTCCCAGTCATGGCCATCGAAAGATAAGAAAGATATGGAAGATCCGGCGGTCTCTCAGACTCCGGTCCGACGTACTGAATAACAAACGGATGATCAGGAGGAAGAGGAGATGGACCTGTAGCTGGAGGCTCAGGTATATCTTCTATCTGAAAATCTTCTTCCTGAGGAAACAACACTCGCGAGGTGAGCGGAACGCTCCTCTCGGAACTGACACCGGAATCAGCAACGAAACCTTCAGACCTTAGTGGAGGATCTCTCTCCACAGCGTCAGACTCCACAGGGTGAAAACCACCTGCTAAATCGCTCCTATGCCTTCTCGAAGAAGGCTCTGCACTCTCGGGAGATAACCCCGGATTCTCCTCAAACGTCGAGGCGCTTGATCAGCCACTTTTAAAGATTTATTATATTAGACTCAAAAAAAGTGAAAAGCTAGGCAAGCTAGGAGCAAAGAGCACTCACTAAAATAAAAATCCCTGAGAAACAGCAAGCAAACAGCCTCCAAGTATTTCCGCTCCGGGTGATGAGGACCGGACACCAAAATACAGGAAAGCGAAGTATAGGGCCTTCCGAAAGCAGTTTGGGATGATTAGGGCCCAGAACAACTAGCGAAGGTATCAGAAACAGTTACGCCGACCTCCTAACGACAGCCTTTGCTGGCTCAAGCACCCAAGCTTCGCAAGGGCACCCCCCAGAAGTACTGCTGAAAGTGATGCGACGTCTGCCTCAGGTACCACGGGTATTCCCCCCCCGCAGTCACCTGTGTGGAACCTAGGAACGGCAACTATGGACACCAATCCGTATCAGAAGCTGGGCGGAACGGTCTTGAGGTCAGATTCAGCTAATCAGAGGGGGGGTATCCCTCTTCTCAACCTTCACTTCCCCTCGCGCTTGACTCTCGGATGAGAGCTTTCCCGATCCACCTCACAGAGTTGGATTTCGCTCAATTAATCAGCTTCTATGTTTGTTTGAGCGGCCTTGGAGAGTTAACTCTCCACTCACCTATTCCAAGGCCCTACAACCTAGCTAGTTGGTGATTGACACTTAGTAAACTTGCTAGTTGATTTTAGATTAAATCGCTTATTTTAAGGGCTGTTATATTAAGTCACAAGGATATGGAGATGAAACCAATGGTGTTTTGACGCAAAAGAAATTAATAAAAACCTGACTACATGCACATGCAGTTCTTTGTCTTTCGATGAAGAGCAATTTCTATACAGGTTCTACGAGACTAAAAAATTGTATTTTTCTTTTCGAATTACAAACTCACACTCACAAAAACTAAGAAGCTAACTAAATGATTTAATGCACCTAATGCAAATCACTACAAGCATGTAAATCCTACGATGCAAAAAGTCCCTTGAAACAAGGTGAAATTTCCCAAAAAGCTCCTTCAGTTTTAACTCATCTTTTGTTGTCCAGAAAGCCAATTCTTGAAACAAGAATTCTTAATATAAGACACCAAAAATACTTAACAATAAGAAGAAGAAATCAAATGACAACTTCTCCTCAAAATCAAGCCAAAAACTAGAAGCAAGAAACTTCACAAAAGCTCCAAAAGATATGGCCAAACGAAAATGAAAAACGCAACAACAAAAACAAAAACAAAACCAAATGTTTTTCGAGTTTTTGAAATGCAAAAAACAAAAATCAAAACAAATGTTTTTTGGGCTTTTTAGTTTTATAAAACAAGAGCTCAAAAAGACCAAGCACAACTATCACAATTCAAGCCAAAACGAGACCGAATTTCAAGTACCAACTTCAACTATGCTCCCAAACCTTATAAAGCTAATGATAGCAAGATCAATAAGAGCAACGGAAGACCAAAAACTCAGCCAAGCAGCCTAGACGAATAGTGCAAACTTGCCGCAACCAAAAGACTCCAAAGAAGCAAGAAAAGTTCTTCGAAAATTGCAACAAAACCCTAGCCTATGAAACTCAAGAAAACCAATCGAAAACAAAGCAAAAAACGCAATGCAAAGCACAACACAAAGATAGGAGCGAGTCAGTGAGCAAAAGCTCTCTGTTCTGATAAAGCAGAACAACCAAGAATGCTCAGAAAGCGATCTTGGAACTCAATCCAGGAGTGCCAGCACCAACAAGAACACTTTGCCAAAAATATTAGTTTTCGAACAAACGAAAGAGAAACAAGACTTGAAACCACTTCCTTCACACTCTAGTAAATACAGAGACACTGTATACATAGGCCTCCACAGCTAGAAAGGACCAAAAATCCAATAAACCCAAAAATTCAAAATCTGCCTAGGTATACGCGACCTTGCAGTTATGCAACCAGCGTGTATACGCGTCTGGGTTGAGGGAAACTCGCGTATACGCGGGTCCCTTTAGACAAAATCGCGTGTATACGCGACTGTGTGCAGAAAAAAGAGCGTATACAAAGAAAGATAATGAAAAACAAAAAAGGACAAGCTGGGAAAGACACCAAGACTTCAGACTGACTGCAAGAAAATAAACTGGACTGTAAAAGATAGATCAAACTATTGGCAACCTACCAAACAACTGAAACAACCCAACAGGAGAATCACAAGAATGTGATCCCCAGCGGAGTCGCCAGTTCTGTTTCGGGGAATTAACACCCTAGAGGTTGGTTGGGATACAACCTCCACAGAGCAGGGGCGTACTACTTAACAAAGACTCACACAACCATGCACGTTCAGAAAAACCAAATAGAGTAGAATGAGAGATTTACCCGTTGGTCCTACGTTTGAAGTAGATCCACGTGGAGTCCAAACTCCCTGCAACCGTCCTTCCTCCTTAACCTGAAATACAAGAAGAAACCAGCACAAAGGACAAGTTGTACAGTATATATCTACTCTATATGTTAGTGAGATTCATATAAAACATTAAATAAATCATAATGAATGCTTGTATAACAAATATTCTCATACATAAAAGCATACACTAACACGTTTATTTCGGGAACAGCATGATACTTCTATATTATAAATAGCACGTACAAAAGTAATCAAGTGGAGAGATCACCTGATCCTTCCAAGGCCTTCGCAGACCGTCGTCCGGATCCGTCCAGCCCTTGCCTCGCTAAGACTCCTTCCAAACTGGTGCATACGAGATAACATATAAAGGGATGTGTATCTCGAGGAAACAAGGGTTTCCTACAATGAACTGGGAAAGTGCAGGAGGCACGGGGAATCAGACTTGGATAGGGAATACCAACAGAGTATAATATCAATAATTCTCTCTCTCTCTTAGGCCATACACATGAGGGCTTTTTATAGTCCCTCCAAGTAGTTTCAGCAGTTGGAAACAGTTGGCCACGGGCTGGGGTGGTTGAACTACCTGAGTAACCATCAACCCAGCGCGAAATTAGGGATTTTTTATATATTTTTTAATCATTTTAATGGCATACGCGGAAAAGTCTAGTTGTACTCGCGTATACACGTGGAAAAGTATGGGCATAGTCGCGTATGAGGGATTTTACACTGTTTTTAAGTGAATTTGTCCAAGTCTGTAGGAGTGGGTGCCCAAAAGCCATGTAGCAATCATGAATCATGTCAAGGTGAGAAATGATGCTATAACAATTGGACAATGATTTACTATGGTTTTCCTACTAGATTCCAATGGATGATTATTCAAAAATATTGAGAATCAGTTTAGTCTCAAGGCATAGCCAAGAGTCTTACTGGATAATTATAGATTACCTCTCCATTGGATGATTGTACATTTTTCATCTACTTTTTCACGTGAGTTTTAGTTGATGCTAGATCTTTGCCTTCTATTTCTTTAGTGAAGCTAAGAGTTAAATTTGATCTTACATTAATAACTATACTTGCATGAATATCCATGCTTTTATACTTCCCCATTGTGGTCAATGTTGATGTATGGCCTTGGCCCATTGATCTTACAATTAACTCACTATTCATATTCAATTTTCTCCAGTTCAGCCCAATAAAATAAGGAAAACAGAAAATGAATTCTTTATTTTTCTTTCCAGTGCTCCTACATAATACAAATACTCTTAAAAACCAATTAATATATAACTTGTCATCATTCATGCTAAAATCAGTTTCAATTTTTTTAATGAATCTACTTACAATTAATAGATTACATTGCTCACAGAATAAGAGATAATTTAGAACTATGATTTCACAATAATAAATTACCCTAGTAGTTCAAACTTCGAACATACCTTATGAAATTAAAATATGGCAGGTTAATGAGCCAATCTAGTTTCCTCGGAGCCAATCTTGAGCTCAGCCTAAGTCTGAATGCCTTGAGAGTGCGAGTGTAAAGAACTAGATGCCTAAAGCTTTTATTTTGTGCTTGTGTAATTCACTGTTTGACCATCAAGCCAAGCCACCATCTATATTAACACTACTTCATGTTGGGGCAGATTGGCATTCTAATTTTTTAGTGCTATAGCCGTACTTTTTCACTGCTTCACTAATCACAACCTTGGAAGTTTGCAGGGCAACGGGCTTTATTCTTTCTTTGGTGTTTTATGTAAAAGAAAGGATTTGTGAACTTTTTGTAATAGGAAGGGGAAAACTAAATTGATTCTAATTTTAAAATATCAATAATGATAAGTGGTAATTCCTTTATTAAATTTTTAATTTTGAGTGAGCCAAAAAAGTAACTTTCCTTAATTTTTGAGTACAGCTTTGCAATTGCAAAGAGGACTAGTGTTGCAAAATTATTGGTAAGTGGAAATTAAAGGGCGTAAGAACATTTTTGAAAAAATTTCAAACGCCAAAATTAAGTCTTCTATCCTTCCTAGCATGTCACGGAAAATGGGAATCCATAAATTCTAGTCGTCAAATACGTGCAAAATGCCTTATGACGGGCAAAATGGAGGACTGGTCCTATGCTGCTACATGAGTTAGGGTTTCATGTGGCAGCAGGGAACCTTGTATAGTTTTTCAAGGATAGGAAAGGAGAATATTGTCAATTAATCATCACATGAAACTTCATCACCATTTGAAAATTGTGTCCTAATTTGAAACAATAAGACTACCCAACTATTTCATTATTTAATTTAGATTGTGTAATACAAAAAAATATCATAGATAACTTAAATAATGTAAGCACTTTTGCAAAAATTTAGTGGGGATAACCTTCAATTACATTTATTTTGAAGATCCACTTGCATTTTGAGCCATTTTAATTAGTCTTTCATGGCTATTATAGTAAAAATTTCAACCTCTTGTAGAAATTTGTTTGTCACTTGTATTAGAAATGAAAAAATCAAATGTATATAAAAATGATTTGAAATGAAAAAATAAAATGCGTGCTACATAAAAATGATTTTATTAAAAACTACATTAAAGTCTGATATCATGCACGCATTCGCCCTCAGCTCTTGCAGAACAGCATTCGCCCTCATCTCTTGCAGAATAGCATTCGCCCTCAGCTCTTGTAGAATAGAATTCGCCCTCAGCATTCGCCCTCAGCTCTTGCAGAACAGCATTCGCCCTCAGCTCTTGTAGAACAACATTTGCCCTCAGCTCTTGCAGAATAGAATTCACCCTCAACTCTTGCAGAACATCATTCACCCTTAGCATTCGCCCTTAGATCTTGCAGAACAACATTCGCCCTCAGCTCTTGCAGAACAGCATTTGCCCTTAACTCTTGCAGAATAGCATTCGCCCTCAGCATTCACCCTCAGCTCTTGCAGAACATCATTCACCCTCAGCATTCACCCTTAGCTCTTGCAGAATAGCATTCGCCCTTAGTTCTTGCAAAATGGTAAGTTCTCACTGCAGAACCTTCCTCCTATAGTAGGGTTGACTCTATTTGGGTTTTTTTGGTCAATTCCATTGGATTGTGTTAGGCTATAGGGTTATCTCTAGATGTCTTCCAATGTTCTTTCAGATGAGTTTCAAAGAGGATGTGTAAGATGTGTTTATGCTTGCATGAATTTGACTCCACCAGTTTCATGAAGTTTAAGCTATGGATTTTAGTTCGACAAACTCATCCATCTCAACACCCAGTAAAAAATTTCCCTTGGTATGATCTATATTGAAGGTGAAGTGCAAAGTGGTAGAGAATGGGAGATCGAAATTCATCAAATTTATCACAAGGGTAGTACTCCAGATCGAAAGTGACGAGCTTTAGTTCTCCAGATTTGGGGATTTTCTGATATTTGGGGATTTTCTGATGACATACCAAAGGTCACATCCATACAACCATATCAAGGTCAATGTTGAGATCATTCTCATATAGATATAGGTCACTGATATATAGGTTTAATATCATCATCACTATCCATTGAAACCGAATGGTTACAAAATGTGTGATTGTGGTTGGCTCATTTCTAATTATTACCCATTTACAGTAGAGCACAGAAACACTAAATATGGCCTGAGCAGAGCCTTTACAACAGGCAATGGAATTGCAGTTGCTTCATCAATAACCAATAGCTCCACTTGAGAAAAAATTTCATAATCTTGGGGCTGGATATACTGCAGAGCAAACAATTGTAGTTATCATTCGTGCTCCAATATATTAATATACTTTTTACATTGAACTGAAGAAAGGGAAAAAAGCAAATGCTAGCCATCATACAATGCTTTGACATAAGAGTTTTGAGTGACATACTTGAAAAAAATAACTCATCCACTGATATTTATAATCATTTGAGTTATTCAAGTTAAACACAATGTCAAGAATCAAGATTCAATACCCTCTATTATCTTCATCACCCAATACATGATTTAAATTTTTCCCAAAGAAACGCTTATTAAATTGGCAGCCATTATTTCACCCTCCTTTAAAAACCCTACATTTAAATGAAAACAAGCATTGCATTTCAACTACAAAAATCTATTAGTGTTCAAATGTACATGTGTGCATCACTTGTGTAGGGTATTCCTTTTCCACTTTCACATTATCCAAGAATGTGTGTAGTATAGTTCATATTTTTTGTGGTTTAGATTATCTTGAAAAAGGAAAGGTAAATTATTTCCCATGGAAAAAGAAGGTTTTCCCTTTTTACTACTGGAAATGGTACAACAAAGTTCCATTTCTACCCGAAAATCCTATGAAATAGGAACCAAATAAAGGCCATGCCCTCAATGGACATCATTTGGCTTTGAAAATGGCCATTGCACCATGTTGTTTCTTATATTACATCACGATAGTTTCTTAGGTCATTTCTTGTTTCTTGAGATGAAAAACAACCAAAGAAATTGTGAAGATCCTTTGAAGAAATAAATGACCATTTCTCAATCATATCTCAACTATTTTTTATTTTATTCAGTGGTTGCTTACTTTGAGAGAAATTTGACACTTTTATAAGGAATATAACATAAAAACACAAAATGGGAAAGAATTGATGAGGTAGATGACCTTTTAGTTGTTGTCAATTAAGAATTGATAATACACGATGCATGTTCTGTACTACAAACTAGATTCCTTCCTGGAGTTAGGACACAGAGTATTGAATCAAAGTTGTAGTTTCTAACTTCTTGTATTGGTTCATCAATCTTGAAATTGAGACATTGCATGTCTTCATTGCTTCATGTTTGAATAATTTGCATCATATCGTACAATAGGAAATTAGGAATTATGATTATTATTACTTTATGGATCTGTTAAGTTACTTTTAAGTTTGCATGGTTTAGTGTGAAATTATTCTAGTGTGCCCCTAGGCCCAGGTGAAGGAATGCCGAGGACTGAGAACCCTAGTTTTTAAATGGTATTGTTTCTTATACCCAAAAACCCCTCAACATCACTTCTTATTAGTTCTTAACAATAGTGTTGTAAAAAATTTGAGAATTTATATAGCAAAATCTCGCACTTCTCAAGATAAAGTCCTAAAGCTAAAGTGTGATACCATGTGTAATTCAATAGCCCCATTGTCACCTCACCAACCTCTTTTCACTTCGGGCTAGCTCTCCTCCAACTCAGGGGGGGTTCTCCCTAGTAGATGTTAGGGATCTAATGGCCCAACCAAACCAAGTCAAGAGCCCCCTAACTCTTTATGTTTACTACTATAAATCAAAATATTGAACAATAGGGTCAGACATGCATCCTAAAGATAACATTGCCAGGGTATTTTTGGGTAATTTCAAAGGGAAAGTCCCCAAACACATATAATCAAGGAATTATAGCGTGATTTCAAGAATTAAATATCAACAAAATCATTTAAAGGATATTTAAAGGAAAAAGGTAATGGAAGATAGAAAGTGCATTACTTAAATGCTCTAAGGATTTTTCAATAGTTGCTCCAAAAGCTTCACTTCAAGGCCCTTCAATATCGTCTCCAACAATGCTATACCATCAAATTCAACAATGTTGCTCCAAAAATGTCCTCAAGGTCTTCACAACAAGTTTACTGGAAGTTTCTCCAACAATATATTCAATAAGGTCTTCATTGTCAACTCGTCTCTTGTTTGGGTGCCTTTATGTGCAATGACATGTTTCCAGGACTGAATTCAATGCAAGAAATATTTGAAACTCTAACTCTGTCTTTCGGTGTCTTATTAGAAATTATTTCAGTTTTCATTTTGTGTTTTCAAGTTAGATATTATTTTCAAGTTTTTACATTTATAATTTTATTGCAATGTGGCAGACTGATCAGGGCAGTACAGGAACAACCCCGAGATGGGATGATCGCAGAAAGAGGCCAGCGGAATAACATGTAAAGTGCCAGCATTACTTTATCTTCAGGTATTTTAGTTATTTACATAATTGAAATAATATTAATTTTGTTCAAATATGCAGACACCTAGCCATGGTACGCCTGATGATTCCCTCTATGAGGAAGAGCTTTCTTCATCCCTATCTCCAGCGCTCTTGTTGCGAAAAAAGGCACGAGATGCAAGGTCAGAATTTAATACTTTGATAGACGCGCCTCAAACACCTAAAACAGAAGAGAGGATAAAACAACTTATGACCCAGCTAGAAACATATCAGGTAATAATAAAAAGTCAAAAGGATATTTTTTTTTTTTCTGCATGAGATGAATTGTGATAGTTTTATTTTTAATTTTACATTGACTAAACTAACAAAAAATTCTTTTGTATGTAGTGTTTTCTGGCACTTGCTAAACCTGGTGTTGGTGGTAGTGGGACCCAAGGGCAAGAGATTGCCTAGCAACCCTCTCGTACACCTTCTACTCCTTTAGGTGACAGCCAAGAAACACACCCTGCCCAAGCAGACACCCAGCCAACCGCTACACGTGTTGGCAATGATGAGGCTAATATGGCCAACTACATTATTGCGTTTCCTGGAGCTACACGTGTCAGCTCCACAGGGACCATTAATGGCACGTTGTTGGTGAACGATGAAGGTGTCCCTATAAAGCACGTACAACTCCCAAGTAAATTTTAATATTTTAACTATTTCATGTACTCTATCTAAAACATATTTATCATGATTTTTATTTTTAAATTAATGATAATATCTTTTTTTTCTGTGTAGGAAACAATGAGTTCTACAGGTTTTTGGAGAGCCATGCATTGGTAATTTTTGGCCCAACCATACACACAGGGTGGAATTCCCAGAATTCCAACTTGAAAAAAGAACTTCTAGATTATCTAGAAGCCCTTTTTGGGGTCGGCACATTTGACAGAACAACGGTGGCTCGGGTAGCCGACAAATATTTGAAATATACCAGGGACACCTATAGGACGCAATTTCAATTTAACCCTAGATACGAGCGTCCTCTCACAGTTCCAGAGAGTGAGTGGAGAGCACTCATCCATGACGTAAAAGAGAAAAGGGCAAAGAAAGAAGGAAAAATGCCAACTGGACCTGCAAGGTAAATTACAACTTTAATTCAATAGCTTTAATTTTCTCTATGTCTAAAATAAAATTGTGCTACATCATATCTGACTTCAATATTTTAATGATAGGTTGCCTAACACCTCGAAGGCAACCAAAGCTAGGATTGAAAAAAAGGGCCATCACAAGCTAGGCCAGGGTGGCTACTTGAAATTAGCTGCAAGAATTGTAATTAAGTAGCTAAACATCTTATAATTAATTGTATTGCCTTCCAACGTTTTTGTAATCCTATCAAATATGATTAAAAATACACAATCATATGTAATTTAGGGTGATGAATTCGGAACAGAAACTACAGAGGAAGATAAAAATATTGCTTTCCATTTCGGCTATCAAGCCGTAGTTGAATGCTGCAGAAGCTTGGGGCAGGTTCCAAGATCCAGAATGCTTGATAAGGTAAAACATTAACCTTTCAATATGTTTGTTTTCGTCCATAAATTTAATGTCTAACAACTTTTTTTAAATCAGGGGAGCAGCACTACCGATGAGGCAAATAACCTAGTTTTAGAGCCAGATGTAGATGTTCCTCACGTGCAACCTGATCATTGTAGTGGGGACCAGGCCGACAATGCTACTATCAGTGAGGGCCGTGATGGTAATTAATTTCCACTTATAATTTTTTCTAATTATACCTTGATGGTTGTCCTTATAACGTTTTTTGTTTAAATGACAGAGAATGTTTCCCTTGAGGATCTTACCACTAGAGAGGAAGACAGGGCAACATTCCCAACGGCGACAACTGGTGCACCAGGTAAATAATCTCATTGCAATTTTTTTTATTAATATTACCGAACTAGTTCAATGATATTTAAAAACTGAAAATTAAAATATAATATTATCTGTTTTTGTGGGTGATGCCCCGTCATTGGATGAGACCAAACATCATGACTACGTAACTAGGTCAGCAATGCGGGTTGAAAGGCACGAAACAGGAGCAGAGCACGATGATATTGATGATGTAATTAGGAGCTTTATAAATAGGAAGAAGAAAAAGAAAATTTGATAATGTAAAATATTGTATTATTATAAGACAAACGTTACCATACTTGGAACGTTTTTTGCGTTATATAAAAAACTCATTTATCATACTATTTTTATGTCAAGCATTAATTTCAATGTTTTCTTGCGTACTTTTTGTTGAATTGTTTTTTATTAGTTATTGAATATTTTTTTTTATGCTCATGAAAGTAAAAAATGAAATATAGATTGGGTATTGGGGAATTGAGAGTGATGTGAGGGGGGAGGGGGAGGGGCCATAAGAGCTTCCACCTTCACGTGGTTGGCCCTGTTTAGTAGAGAATAATTTATTGGAGCGATTTAATCTTGGAGCAAACCTCCCTCGATCCAGTGTAGAAACAAAAAAGTCACTGTTGACTTAGTTGCTACTCTTTCAGATTGTGGGAGGCTTGTTCCAAGTTCATGCGACTCCAATAAATTGTTCTTGAAACGAAGAGGAGCTTATTCAGGTATGTTTTGACATTTTCAACATATGTTTTAACATTATCATAAGAATGCATCTTAGAGTAAAAAATACTACATCAATTACTTGTATTTATTGTATAGATAATGATGGATTTTGATTGAATTGGCAGTGCAGGTACAAATCCTCTTGCATCATGAGCAATACAACTTGTCAACCAGGGTCATGTCCAGGATATTTTTGCTTGTGCGCTTGACCGGGTTCGTAATGTCACATTTTGTAAGTTCCTTTACAGTTCATAATTCAATATTAAGCTTGTTCATGATTATTATCTAGGTTTTTTGTATGTGTTTTTTCATCTATTTGATTGTAAGAAACTCTGCATGTTTCCTGTTGTTCACTATGATTTCTCCCATTACCATTCCCAGGATGAATCCAAATTTATTGTTACATAGGTTACTTTATTGTTACTATGATTTCTCCATTTATGATTTCATAGGTTACATCATGTAAATTTTTCAATCTCAGGTTGGTGATGAGCTTTAGTTCTCCAGATTTGGGGCTTTTCTGATATTTTCTCCCTCATGTCATTCTTGCATCACCTTGTTGTTTGAGCATGCCAATTGTCTACCACTTGTACCAATTGGCACATGTCAATCTCTAAGTGGTGCCACATTTCACCTATTTTCGGCCCACTTGAACACCTGAGAAACTCAAATCCACACACCATGTGTCTTTATCATGGAGTGCCACATGTCCTAGATATTTAGGCCGATAGGCCTTCTGTTATGAAAGAGATCATTTTTTTTTCGTCAACACTTCTTATCTAGGCACGACACCTGTTACTTGTTTAATATAACGGTCACAGTCTCTCGGGTTACCTTCTAGGTTTGAAATACCACTGGTTTCTGGTATATTTCCATGGAATCGGTCTGAAAATACCAGCAACAATCCACACACCTGCAACCATCGACAGACCTTCTGTTTTAGTAGCTGCATTTCTGCAACTGCCAATACACATGTTGTTTTAGTTGCTACATTTCGGCAACTTCCAATACACCTGCCATTTCATTCTCCTGGACTTTGTGTATGCATATTTTTCATATAATTTTATCACGAAGTTAGCTGCAGTGCTTTGACATGCCTTTGAATATTTTTGCAGGTTAGAAGACATTTCAGGCTAGAGCTATTGAATAGACTTGATGAGATAGTTGTATTTGATCCTCTTTCTTGTGATGAGCTCAGAAAATTTGCTAGACTACATATGAAATATGTATCGATTTGTCTTGCAGAGAGAGGTGTGCTTTAGGGGTTACATATGCTGCTTTGGATCTTGTTCTTCAGGAAGCCTATGATCCTGTAAGTAATCACTTTGTTTTTCTTTCTTTCTTATTCAGAGTCTATCTTGCCAGGGGATGTGCCCGTTATGGTTTTTTATGAGACCGTTGTCAATTTCATCACCGTCCCTCATAATATGTTTGATTGTGTTTATAAATAATAAAAAATTATTACACCAAACAATAAAAAATTAACTGTACTATGAGTAATATGATATCTTGAAATAATTCTCATTATAATTTCATAACCTCTGCTCTCACTTGGTGGTGTCTATATCACTAAGTGTGTCTTCTTTAAAATTATAGTTACAACAGACAATGAACAATCAACTGCACTGTGAGTGATATCTTGTAATAATTCTTATTATAATTTCCTAACCTCGACTCTCACTAGGTGTCTATATCACTAGGTGTATCTATTTTAAAATTTTCAATGGTAGATAAATTGTTATCTTAAAATTATAGCTTTAATGGTGATACCTTGTGATTGATAATACAATTTGAAGCAGCTTTGGCTTTGACTAATATAGTCTCAGGAACCTCTGAGAATACAAAGGTTGTGATTGATTACAGGGCACTACCTATATTTGTGGAAATTCTTACCTCTGGGAATGATAATGTTTGAGAACAGGTAGCACATTTATTTTAGAGGCACAAAATTATTCTTCCCAACTATCTTTATATGTCTGTAATTTTGGAATTTGATTTAAAAAACTAGTACCCAACTTTGAGTTCAACTTGTGTTCATGTAAGGTTGTTTGGGCTTTGGGAAATATTGCTGGAGACTCTACAACATTTAGGGATATTTCCCTCAGTCATGGAGCTCTGAGGCAGGTGCTTGCCTAGTTGAATGATATTGCCAGAATTTCAATGATAGGAAATGCTACATGGGCTCTGTCAAATTTTTGTCGTGGTAAACCCCAACCACTATTCGAACAGGTAAGCAGAATACATTTCTGCCTCTTCTTCTTAGTTCGTAGATATGGTGGATTTTTTTTATAGATCTTGGTGCTTGGTAGATTTGGACGTAATATGGACCTAGGCGCTTGTTCTTTACAATGACTCTGTCATCAGGTTTTAGAAAATGCTCAGAAATTTGGGTTTCACAAGGGGATTACCCTTGCTTGCAATTATCGATTATCAATCACATTCAAAATAAGTCTTTCGTAGCATTGCTGAGCTCTTTGTAGGTGAATTTTTGAGGCAATTTCACAATATCTGAACTAAATTTGTCTGTCCTTTTCAATACTCTGCGCTTGTAACAGAACTAGACAAACAATCTAGTGGCCAATGCAACAACAACAACACCTCCTGTTGCAATGCCTGCAATTCACCCTCTCTGCACACATGAATGACTATGGCACCCTCTTTTGTGAACAGGTACTGGAGCTGAAGGTACTGGTTTCCATTAGGATCATGGAATTCAACATCCAAAATAGTATCAAATTCCACTGCAATAGTATTCCCCGGCGAGGGCAACAGTTCATTGAGACCTATTAGACTCATCACCCCCAAATAGCCTCCAGGGCTACCCAGAGTGTGATCATCTGGAGCAATAACAAATGCTAATCCATCCCCAATTGAAACAAGAACATGACCCACATTGGTTACAGAAAACGAGAAACACGTTTTGAAAGAAGAAGAAACTTTTGTATTAGGGTCCATAAATCTAACTGGTCTATTGTACAATGCCCTACCTACACTTCAAATTGGTACTCCCAACTCCATGCTAAGGCTCACTATGCCATTCTTCAGATGAGCATCTTAACCTGAAGTTTGATTCCAAAAAACCCAAGTCCCTTGTTCTATGCCCAAGACCTCTGTTACAACGAGTAGAGTTCTGAGCGAAATACTTCACAATAGGAAGCAAAAGAAACATCGCAAAATTTCTCGCTTTAGACTGATAATTTTCTGTGCGAAAATTCAACTGTGGATAGTAAAAACATAATATCAAACACAACCAATCCACAATGGAATTTGAACATGAGGATTTATAACCAGAGAAAACCCTCTCCAGGTTAAAAGAATTCCAGAATGGCTTTAAGATTCTACTAATGAGTGCTTACAACACCATAGCAATTACTGTCACAATGAAATCTGTTGGAAGCAAAGCCCTTGTACAGTTTCTACATTTCCACAGTGGAAGCAAGAATCTTGCTATCTCTCATGATCTGGTTCTATGGTCAAATCCTTTGCTATGGCTATCTTGTTCTGGTAAACGTGGATCTGTCTTAGCTTTGGCTCTAGTTCTCATTTAGGATCGTGGCTATCTGATCTTGCTGTGGCTTTGACTATACAAACTTGTTCAATAGGAAAATGTTGACTCTGCTATATATAGGAGCTTCAATGGGTGCTCTCAAACTGCTCTACTACAATAGTTGCACTCTCAATGGACTTCTACAGCAATTGGCATAATCAATCTGCTTTGTTACAATGATGGCTCACGTCAAAAAACTGTGCTACAACCATTGGCACCATGAATCTTCTCTTTGCTTCATCAAATGGTTGGCACCATCAACTGACTTTGCGCTCCTCGGGGTGATGAAAGTGGAAAACACTTTTTTGGGCAGCTTTTTTTTGTCTCTGATTCAAGGCAGAACTATGTTGGCCTTGTTTTTTTAGTCCTTGGAACTTAGTTCTCTCATATTTTCCATCCTATCCCCAGTTTGCTACCAAGAAAGACATAACTTCACGATATCAAAATTGACTATTTTTGGCCATTTATCTTTAGTAATGGTACAACTTTAATTTGGTGCATTCGTATAGTATCTGAAGAGCACTCTCAAGTTGTTATTCAGTATTTTAGCATAACTACTACATTTAACTGCCATGCTCTAATATTTATATCAACCATAAGCATTCTTAAGGTAGTTCCACGTTTGTGAAGCAGAAGGAATGCTTCTGATAGCTTCTTATCATAGTGGTACAATTCTGTTCGCAATTTCTCTTTTATAAACCTCCAAATTTCCAAACGTAGTAGAGACTACAGTTTGCATCTCAAATTTTGGACAAATCTGTTTAGTATTCTACAGAAAATGCATTAAGAATATAGTGTTGTGTCTACTAAGCACAAATAATTGTTGTACTGAGTCATCTAAACATATTGACATCCTCGTTTTATATTCCTTTTCTATTTTCGCAAAGTTTCCTCTGCTACGGAAAATGTAATTATATTAATTTGTTTCCATCGATATACGGATTGGATCTAATTAGATGTAAACCCTTGCTACAGTGGTTATTCGAATGGGTTAGAATGTGCATTGTTATTTGTTTCTTTTGAAATACATGCATTACCACTATGTGAGATCTTTACATTAATTTTTAAATGTTGAGATCTTTGCATTGATGTTGCCTCTGCTTGGTGGTGTCTCTGAGATTGAGCTGATCCAAAGGAAATGGATGTGCATCAGCGGTCGATTTCTCTTTGCTAGTACTGTAATCTAAATCCTCTAGCATGCAAACAGGTGCCGCGGAAATTATATCTAGGATTGACCATTTTTTTCTCACCTTCACTTTAGGCTTGGAAAACTTTGTTCCAGATTTTTTAGCATTTGACTCACCTGATAGATAGTGATCTATGTGGGAATTTAAGGCTATATTGGATGTAGATGAGAAAGATCTACAAACAGGACAAACCTTTGGTATCATGGCCGTTGGAAGAGATCCCGGATTCCCAAATTCTTCGTTCTTCCCAGGATCTGCCTTGCTCTTCTCCAAAGTTTGGATCTGCCTTGTAGGCTCCTGCCTCTTCCACACTGCTTGAATTGGAGCACCTTCATTATGATATCAAATCATCCGCTACTATGAAATGACACAGGTCGCAGATGCTTTGATAGACTTGCCTTTTGGGCACTTCACTGCGAACCAAGTTTTAAAATGTCACAACCCACTTGATATTTATCCCTAGCAAAAGTGTCACATGTGAAGATCAGGCTTTTGATGAAGAGAATAACTTGGTAAAGAGAATTTTTGATTACTTATTTATTCGGCCCAACAATATAGATTTTGATGCACTATCATTTTTAACCATGTGCTGAAAAACATACAAAAAACTATGTTTTTAGTGAAATTTGAGTTCACAAGAATCGATGCCGTTCAAAATCTAGACCTTGCTCCCAGCTTACTGGTAAAAGGCGGTACTCATATTTCATTCAAGTAATGGAATGAATTTTTCATTGTTTTATCTCGTCTTATTCGAACTTCCAAGTCTAGCATCAATGATTGTCTTATGATTCAGAAAAACGGTATTATGCTTTAGAGAAGTGTATCTACTTCTTATTATACTTCTTAACTTCCAAGTCTAGCATCAATGATTATTTTATGCTTCACACATAATCTAGTTTTCATTATACTCCTTGAAACATTTTTTATTAGTTGAATGAGACAAACTTAAAAGGAGTAACTAATATATTAGCAAAAGGATTTCTTTCACAAATCTAAGATTCTTATAGGAATTCAATGGAAATTTCAGGCATCACCTGAGTAATCTTCAGTGTCTGCAAATTTTGACATCCAGAGAGAAGTTTGTTACAAAATTAGGCAGCTCCTACTTGAAAACATGTTGATGTTGATGCGTAGCAATCTCCTTCATTTATAGCCATGTGTTGGAATATTTGAAAATTCCAGAATAAAAATGGAGAGAGTAATACTCTCCTCTTCTAACACAGAGAAAATATTGAAACTTCTTCACTGGAAACAGAGTTCAACACTTTGAAAAATTTCTATTCCTTCAAAAAAAAACTATTACAAATTCTTCCTCACTGAGAGGGATTACAAAATGTGACTGCTGCAAAACACAGTGCACTCAAAATTCTTCTCTGTCTCTAAAACTATGCACTGTTGTGCTCTTCAAAACACTTACACTGCTATTGTGTGTAATAATAAAATTTACAACTACATTCCGAAACAGGCTCACAACCCTTTTCTTTTATATGCAACGCATATATTAAAAACATAACAAAACTATGCAAATAACAAATCTATTAAAATGCTCCTGGGGTCCACAATTTATAAATGTTTTAATATACATATGAAATATATATGTAAAACATATATACGTCGCATTTAAAACAAAATATTACCAAAACCAGTGTGGGACCATAACAAACAATAAAACTATTCCGCTGCGCGTTATATAAAACATATAACAAAACCTTTGTCAAAACTTCAAACGAACCCTTTAGCCGTGGAGCCCATTGGACTTCAAACGGCGATAAACCATATTTCAAACCAAATTCGCGTTCCAAAATAGCCTGCTGACGTCAGCCAATTTTGTGACGCGAAAACCAAATGAATTCCGCCCTAATATTTTTCGGGTCTGAATTTGGGTTGGCATACGGAGAGAGAGTTGTGACGCGAATTTCTTATCAAATTCACCCTAATCTTTTTTGGGTCCGGATTTCCACTGCACGAGAAGCCCAAACAAAGATCTGCTGCAATCAATTTCTGCCATGTGTCCTTAATCAAAAGTTTCCCTGTTCTTGGATGTGGGTGCATTGGATGGAATTTAAGGCGATGGGACATGGATGTGGCGATTTCATATCAATCGCATTAAGTTTTAATGCTGTTCAATCAGCCGATATTTAAGTTCCAAGGTTTTCACATCAATCGCATTAAGTTTTAACATTGTTCAAGATCAGACCTCCACTCCTGTTAGTGATTCTGCATGCTCCAATATTGTCTGGCCTTCGACTCTCATCAATGAGATATTTATGATGGGAATTCTTCGATGCCATTGCAGTTGGGTTGATAAAATGACGTTTCGCTATGGTTTCTCAGACGAGCCGCAACCTTTGAATTGCAGATGTTCTCCGGTTGCTAGGTTACACTGCCTGCTCACTGTGACGAGAAGGAGAATCCAACTGAATTTTTGCTTAGACCTTGGTGAAAATTTGCATTTCTCTCGGTTTGGTTTGTGTTTGTCTTCCTTGGTTTCTTGGAATCCTGCTTCTCCATCTCATCTTGTGCCCACTGCTGAGACTGCACCCATGCCTCGCCTGCGTCAAAGGATGTGTTGCCGCAGGGGTAGCACCAGAGGTCAACCCCTGTGCGCTCCCTCTATCCCCTCAACCGAGTCGTCTTCCCAGTCCAGTGATTATTACGTAGGCCGCTATCCAAACACTAGAAGTGGGTGAGGTCGGGTTCTAGGATCTGGCCACCGTATGGGCTCCCCTGCTCCTCATTTCCCCACCGCTTCACCTTCTCCCACGATGCGCACTGCGCTTTTTTCCTTTAATTTATTTCTGAACTGCCCACGAATCACAGCTTCAATCATCGTGGTTTTCCGTGAAGAGGCCCAAGTGGAGGAACAATGCACCTGTCTGGTGGGTCTGAGCTCATAAAAAGCCCAGCTTTCGGGCCTTCAGGAGGGGAGCGGTGGCGTGAATGTGCAGGAACTGGATGCTTAGCTTTGTAGGGTTTGTGATGTGGAGATAGCACCTAGAGATCTTGGACCTTCCGTGTCTGAAGCTGCTCCCACCATGGATAGTGACATGTTTGCCGAAGGATGGTGCCGAATTGTCGAAGAACCACCGGATGAGTAGTTGCTTCTCTTTGGTTTGGTTTTCTTGCTTCACGGCCCACTTAATTGGGCATGTTTTTTCTTATATTACTGTGTTGGACCTCTATTTTATTTTTGAATTCTGTAAACATTGTAATCATCAAAGATATCAAACGATGGTTCCCCTGTGTGGGCAATGCAACGACCCAAAAAACGTTCAAGACTGGTTTCCCCGTATGAGGGCAGTCTTCTTTTTTGATTTTTTGACAAATTTGCCATAAGTCTGGGCAATGTTTTTGACTTTGGTCATGCTGTAATTTTATTCCCATTGTTAATAGATTAACCTTACTTAGAAAAAAAAAAGTTGCCCTGTTTCTATTTTAAACCTGTTTTTTGAAATACAGAGCCATGTTTATATGATTGTTTATAGTTGAAGCACTGCGGGGTGGTTTATTATATTAATATTTCATGGTCGAATTATGTTCATAAAAATTGGAATGCCCACAATTCATAACAAATATTGGAGATTTACTGTCCTATTTTAAAGTTTCATTTTTATGTTTGCTGAAGGATGGTGCCGAATTGTCGAAGAACCACCAGATGAGTAGTTGCTTCTCTTTAGTTTGGTTTTCTTGCTTCGTGGCCCACTTAATTGGGCATGTTTTTGCTTATATTACTGTGCTGGACCTATGCTTTATTTTTGAATTCTGTAAACACTGTAATCGTCAAAGATATCAAATGATGGTTCCCCTGCGTGGGCAATGCAACGACCTAAAAAACGTTCAAGATTGGTTTCCCCATATGAGGGCAATATTCTTTTTTGATTTTTTGATGAAAAATTTGCCATAAGTTCGGGAAATGTTTTTGACTTCGGTCATGCTGTAATTTTATTCCCACTGTTAATAGATTGACCTTACTTAGAAAAAAAAAAGTTTCCCTTTTTCTATTTTAAACCTGTTTTTTGAAATACAGAGCCATGTTTATATGATTGTTTATAGTCGAAGCGCTGCAGGGTGGTTTATTATATTAATATTTCATGGTCGAATTATTTTCATAGCAATTGGAATGCCCACAATTCATAACAAATATTGGAGATTTACTGTCCTGTTTTAAAGTTTCATTTTTTTTTTTTTAAATTGAACCCGCCATCGGTATACCGACGCTTTGTAAGCGTCGGTCTTTCGACGTTTTGAACGATTTCCATTTTCATCAGTCTTGTGACGTCCATCGATATTGCGACAGTTCTTCCTAGGGTTGGTATTGAGACGCTTTTGGAATGTGTCGGTATTGCGATGCTTCTGGAAAGTGTTGGTCTTGCGACACTTTTGCAATGCATCAGTCTTGTGACACTTTTGTACGGCGTCGGAATTGCGATAGCTTAAAAACGTCAGAAGAGCGACGTTCAAAACGTCGGACCACATTTTGTTAGAATTGCGACAGTTTACAAACGTCGGAAGAGCGACGTTTAAAACGTTGGATCACATTTCGTCGGAATTGCGACAATTTACAAATGTCGGAAGAGCGATGGTTTGGGAAACGTCGGAAGAGCGACGCTTATTTGGAAGCGATGGAAAAAGTGTCGGTAGTGCGACACTTTGTCAAGGTGTTAGAATTGCGACGTAATGGAAAACCACGTTTTTCCCATCCTCGAACTGTCACTCTTGCGTCGACTATGTGTCGGAATAGCGACGAAGTGGCCGTCAGAAATTCGGCCAAATTTTCTAGTGGGCAAGATTTGTTGCCTGGGGCTTCTCACAGATCGAGGGGATTGATTATGAAGAAACCTTTGCACCTGTCGCACGGTATTCTTCCATAAGGACCATCCTTGTCTCTCAGCACAGATGGGTTGGCACATTCATCAGATGGATGTGAAGATTGCATTCCTTAATGGGATCATTGAGGAAGAGGTGTACATTGAGCAGCCTGAAGGATTTGAGATCTTCAACAGTGAGTCGCATGTGTGCAGACTTAAAAGAGCACTATATGGGTTGAAGCAACCACCACGTGCTTGGTACACACAGATCGACATCTATTTCACTGGACTTGGCTTCACCAAGAGTGAGGCAGATGAAAACCTATACCAAATTGTGGTGGAGGGTAAGATTTTAATAATTTTTCTTTATGTTGATGATTTAATACTAACGGGTGATGAGCAGTTGATACACTCATGCAAGGTAGATCTTGCAAAGGAGTTTGAGATGAAGGATTTGGGCCTCCTTCATTATTTCCTTGGATTGGAAATATGGCAGCGAGAAGGTGAATTGTTTGTGTCTCAAGGCAAGTATGCTTGGGAGATACTTGGTAAGTTTCACATGGAGGACTGCAAGCCCATGGATACTCCTCTTCTAGGAAATTGAAGGAAAGAGGATGCTACATCGGTAGAGGTGGTGGATGCCACTATTTATCAAAAATTGGTGGGTTCGCTCATGTATTTAGTTAATAAAAGACCGAACATATGCTATGCGGTGAACCAACTTAGTCAAGCGATGGTTAATCCTACCAAGCTCTTTTGGAAGGCAGGAAATCATGTCCTGAGGTATCTCAAGGACACATCTGAATATGGCTTATGGTACAGATGGATGGATGAGATGAAGTTGCATGCAGGCTTCACGGATGCAGATTGGGCAGGTAGCCCAACTGACAGAAAGAGCACATCAGGAAGGGTTTTCAGTATGGATCTACTGTAGTTTATTGGTATAGTAGGAAACAAAGATCCATGGCACTCAGTTCAGCAGAAGCAGAATACATGGTAGCAAGTCAAGCTACATGTGAGGCTATCTGGATGAGTAAGATCCTAGTCGGTTTCTTCGGTTCTCATTTAGATCCTACAACGATACATTGTGATAATTAGAGTTGCATTAAACTCTCGATTAATCCTGTGTTTCATGATAGATCTAAGCATATAGATATTTGGTATCGTCATATCAGAGATTGTGTGCATCGGAAGATCATGTTGCTTCAGTACATTCCTACGGAATATCAGGATGCAGATATTCTGACAAAGGCGCTCACCAGGAGAAAATTCGAATACCATAGACGTAGGATCCCTATATTTTTGAGAGGGAGTGTTGAGATTCAACAAGATGATGAGCTTAGTGAAAAGTAAGCACCTTCACTAAGTGGGGCCCACGGGCTATTTTTAAGTGTATGTATATTTTTAGACATGGTGAGCATATTCTATAAGTTGCAAGATGTTATTTGTATATGGTTGATAAAATGTGAAAAATAGATGAAATTATATTTTTAGAATATTGGGCGAAGTCTATTTATAGATCGTCAATCTAAAAATAGATGCATGTCGATTATTATTAGACCTTAATAATAATCTGACAATAAATAGTAACTTATTCTCTTGGAGCACTTTATTTCAGTGAACAGATTTGGAAAATTAGTGGACTGAAGGAATTACACAATTTCTAGGGTGGTTGGTGACTCATGCATGGAGGACTCAGTTATAACTTAAGTGGAAAAGTTATGACAGAGTTGGAAGAGTAGTTATGGGAGTTGTTATTTATTTTAACTCAGTAAAGTGAGTTAAACTCAGTTGTGCTAGTTGAATCTAGTTCTAACTAAAAGATACACTAGTGAGAGTTTACTGAATTACTTAGTTAATTAATTCACAACTAATAACTCACTTGCAACTGAACAAATACAACAGTTAACTACTTGCATGTCAGATCCAGTGGAGACCCAGTGGAGAGATCGGTGAAAGGGTGAGATGGACTATCTGTTGTGACTATAGTGATGAATTCAATGCATCTAAAACACATTGGATATGCCAATGAGGATTGCATAGTCAAGGCAAGGCAAATTTGAATTCATTCAGAGGTCTTCTTCAGCAGAGATTGTGCAGTGGAGGCAGGCTGTCAGGAGGTAAGAAATTGGTGCATAGATATGCAAATTTTTGCATGACAGTGTGTAATGATTGATTGTACTGAGAGCTTGATGTACTAAGCTTTGTATGAGATTGTTATATGATTCCATTGATATACATAATATATGATATTTGGGGTTTTTAGCTTTAATATTTCCTGTTAAACAACTGTGTTTATGTGCGATTGATCTTATTCATGTGTTTTGCAATTGGTGATTTAATTTCCGCAAAGAATTAAGTGGAAGGATTCCGTTTTTAACATAATATTAATTTGTTATATCAAGATAATCTGGTAATACTATCAGTATTAATAAATTTCTACATAAATAAGGTGTTGCTATTTGTATCCTCATAATGTGCTATCATTTCCTCCATAAGAATTGACCAAGTGACAAGTGGTTTAAGAGAAAAAAGCTATCGATACCATACAAATTGATTGGGTTCTAAATATAAAGTTGCAATCATACCTTTTATGTGTGTTGCACATTATGGAGATCACACTATTGCTCCATTTGTAGTATCCATGTTAACAGATCCTTGCCATCAAAATTCCTCATATCAATCTTTGGAATATGGTGCATTTTCAATCCAACGTTAGAAGCTATGAAATCATGATTAACATTTTTTGTGTTCTCATCATGAGTTTCATCTAATACATTTTCACCATTAGGAATCATTTCTTGTAGCAACTTTGTCAGAACTTCCTTTAAACCTTCCATGTCTGCCTTTAAACCTTCCATTTTTGCTTCTATATTAGCTTCCATACCATCTACCTTAGCTTCCATTTCATTTTTGGTTAATCTTTGTGAGAGCGAAATTTGTTGCACTTGGTCTCATACTTTTGATATATCATGTTGTAATTCTTCCTCTTCATGTGTCATAGTAGAGATTTCCGAGGGCTTAATGGTTGTCGAATTATTTTGAGAGGAATTTTAGAACCTAATACTAATATGAATGCTTCAATATGGCCTTTTATTCACTTCAAATTGATTTTTCAAACAAAAGTTATGAAATTAAAAAAAAAAAGTACCCACCTTTTTCTTACTTTTGAGGAGCTCAATATTGAACTTGTTGTATCTATTTGATTTAGGATCCAAAAGATTTTAAATTTGGTCTTGTAGTATCTATATGAGTCTTCTTTCCAATGCCAAATGTCAGACCTAATTTGGGTTCTTCAATATAAAGTTATTCCCGTTCTCCCACAATGACCTAATTATGGATTGGTTCAGTAGAGCGACTTGTCCGACGTGTCAAATGTCACTGTTTCGACCTTCAGCCCTGAAATTTATACAAAAGAAACTAAAGTCCGTGAAATTTCGACTAATTTTTATAGAATTAAAATCCAAATCCTGAAACTAAAGTTATGATGATTTTCCCTCAGTCACCTGTTTGAGATGAAATTTTGGAGCTTGAAAAAACCCTAACTTCCTTAGATCATATCTACGATAATATAACGAACCAAGATATTAAATTCATACACAAGATTCACCAGTATTTTAAATCCATGTGGTTTCAAGATCAGATTCTAAAGTTTTGTAGAAAAAAAGTTATAACAAAAATTCCAAGATGTCCTTTTTTAAGAAGCGAAACCCTAGAATCCAAAGCTGTGATAACAAATGTTATATAACTAGCTCACAAAATAGAAGAAAATATAGATCAATGAATTAAAATTTATCCACTTCGAGGGGGAAAACTTGTTTAAATTACATAAATGAATAATTATTGGATGATTCAAATGACATAACCTACTTTCTATTTATATGGGTCTAATGGGTCATAATATAATTAGAGCTTACATAAAAAGAATAATGTAAGGCAAAAAAATAACAATAGTGGGATTCTATGGGGCACAATAATAAAAATATGGGGATGACATGGATACAACAATAAAAATAATGGGGCTACACTAACAATAAAAATAAGGGGCTACACTAATATTATAGGGACCTAACACACCACGAATCACCTGTCCATAGGTATGGCACATTTTCGTGCTCTATATGGTTATGATGCACTAATTTTTGTTTATATGGTCTTCGTAGACAACATGGCCTTAGGTTCCAAGGATTGGATATGTTATCACTCGGATTGAACCTCAGGTTGAGAAAGGCAATTCCGAGGTAACCTCAAACCATGCTTAGCCAAGTAACTAGCCCTACTAGGCCAGGAGAGGGCTCTCTCCGTATGAATCACAACCAAAATGGCTGAGGAAAGAAGGTATTAGGCTAGGTATAGTAGCTCAAGGTTTTTTATTTTGATTGTGTAGGGTTTTGCTGGATCAGGAGGAGTCAAATAGCTAGGGAAAGGAAATTAGGTCAAAATTTGTAGGGTGTTCTATGGGGCAAGGTAGGTAAAATTTTTATCACTTTATGGTCTCGATGGTGGGATGATCAAGACAAGTGAGGAGCTAGAAAGAGCATGGTGGAATCATGGGTTCTTTCTAAACTGAAGAAATTATAGACTGTGAATGTCTACCCAAAATAGAGCATATGAGAATGGATTCTGCTTATCTAACTTGCATACTTTCACTTAGAAGTTATGAAATGATGAATAAACTTAAAAATAAATTAAAAAAATGAGAAGTTAAAATGAACACCATACCATAGGGATCCCGTAAAAATAGCTACAAATTTGATTAATATTCCTGCTAAAAAACTGATACAAAGTGTGTCTCTTCAAAAGCCAAGCATCCAACCGAGTCCAACCCTTAATAATGAGAAATACGAAGAAGATATAGACCTAAAAACAACTCATCCTAGCCTTAGGGAGTCTAAACCATGAGATGAGGATCAGTTTCCACCAAATGCTGAACAAGAATCTAAGGACTAGGAATACCCAACAACTTGCCTCTAAAAGAGAGGAAACTGATTAATTTGACCTCTAGAAGAATCAAGATAATGAATCTAACTATAGTAAACTAGTCCTCATCATAATTAAATTCTTATTTATCAATTACATCAGTGAAAACCCCAAGTAATGAGGTAAAACTCAAAAATTACGTGAAAAATAAAGAAGAATCTAAAACAGAGAAAATGTGTCCTATGCACAACGCCAAGGAGGAAACAATAGGTCTTCTTGTAGGTCACTTTTGAAGGACTTCCCGATGTCCAAATTGAGATCAAGATAGCTCATTGGAAATCCTGTCCTATCTAATTTCCAGATATTCTTTTTGTTTCTTATTTGGAGTTGATTTGACCCCTCAAAAATGCATTCTCCCAAGACCGCTTCTATGCGCAGAGCCATGCTGAAAAAGAGGCAGAAATATGATTTTTTGGGTGTTTTTGGCCCTTTTTCCTAACCAGTTTTGCTCCAAATTATTAAAAAAATTATAGGGGGTATGTCCTAATCATTATGAACCCAATGATGTCTTCCATTTTCTCATTATATTCCCCGAGAAAAAGCGCAGCGCCAAGGTGCCGCGCTTAGGGAAAAATTTCCTGTGTTTTTCCAAAATTGCCAAAAAAACACAAAAATCTTCAAACTTTTCAAAATTTCTCAAAATTTGTGGGATGGGCCCACAACCACATGAAAATTTTGAGCTAAGGAGGCATCAACAAGCATCTTTAGTTTATCAGCTCCTTTCGTTCCCTTTTGGATCTTCCTCAATTTATCCTTCATCTGTTTGACCTTGATATTGCAAATTTTGTTCTGGGTCTGATAGTGATGGGCCATGTGCCTGAGCATCTAATTTTATTTATTGGATTTCACTATCAGCTCGTCCAAGTGAATTTTGACTCTCTCAATCCACACTTCCCTATTATCTTCAATCTCCTTTGCCAACTGTTGGTCAAAACTCAGACTTTGGGCTTCTTGTTTTTGGCCATCAAACTCATCATCACTGTATTCTTCCTCCATGTAATCTCCTTCCTCTCTCTCCATGCTTGTTCTTGGAACTTTGGAAAACCATAGGGGAGAGGAAAGAAAGGGAGAGTGAGTGAGGGAGTGATGGGAATAGGAACAGGGATGGAAATGATGAAATGAGGGCTTTAGGGGATAGAGATAGGGTCACAAAAATTAAGGGAGATGGGGAAAAGGGTTAAGATACTTGGTGAGGTGATGGGAGGT
Organism: Pinus albicaulis; assembly: GCA_034641835.2. Lineage (NCBI taxonomy): Eukaryota > Viridiplantae > Streptophyta > Pinopsida > Pinales > Pinaceae > Pinus > Pinus albicaulis. The sequence continues at coordinate 51,114 of JAXQQM020073796.1, read as the reverse complement.
GAACATATGAAGGGAGATGAAAATGAGAATTTAATTACAGGTCAAAGATATGGGGGAAATCTAGGAAAAAGAGTGAAATTCCTAGAAATTGAGTTTTAATGGAAAAGAGTAAAGGGACTTAGGGATGGATAGTTTTAGTGTTTTTTAGGAGTGTGGGGTGATGTGGCAGGGTCTAGGGATAATGAATTTGGGACAAGGGGTTTTTGGGAAAATTTTTCATGGGGATGGGGATTTTAGGAAAACTAGGGTTTTCTTGTGATTTCTTGCCAAATGAAACTTTACCCATAAGCATAAAATGAAGGGAAAGGGATGAAAGAAGGTTTACTTACTTGATTTAGAGAAAAAGAGACAAATTTGAAAAGTTGTGAATATTTTGGGAGATTTGTGGCCTATGCACAGTGCCTAACCTAGGAGTGCAACACTCTTCTCCTATGCGCAGCGCTGTTCAATTTTTCACTACCCAAACTGTCCTATGCGCAACGCCTTACCCACGATCGCGACGCCATTTTACCCCAACCTTGCAGGAAGATTTTGACTACCTTCCCGGTGTCCAAATTGGGCCTAGGATAGCTAGTTGGAAATCCCTTCAAGTCTAATTTCCAAATATACATTTTTTTTTTTCTGTTTGGAGTTGACTTGCCTTGTCAAAAGTTGATTTTCCCAAGATTGGTAAAAAATTGCAGAATGAGGGTGCATAAATGCAGAGTGCTATTGCAGGCAACTTTTGGAGGCCTTCCTCAACTCAACATTGAGCTCATGATATCTCATTGGAAAGATCTCTTTGTCTAGCTATCATTTGATGCATCAAAAAATTAATTTGGACACTCCAACTAGGAGAAAACATTATTTTTCCAAGGTCACTCCAGAAATGGAGCAAACCTCTTATAGCACCTGCATTTTTAACATTTCTCAAAAACCATGATACTTGTGTAAAAACTGAAGGATTTTTTTCTTCCTTGGACTATTATGGAAAAAAACCTCTCTCATGTTTTTCAAATTCATCCTTTTTGGTAGAAAACATAGTTTGAAGTAAAATTGGCCCTATGAGTGGCAAATGGCTTGACTCTTGGAATGATTTCCTAGAAAATGATGGAGACATGATGTTTATGAGTTTGGAATGACCTCATACTTACTGATATGACCTACCTTATGCCTCCTCTTCTCATATGTCTCTGATTCCATAGCAAACCCTAGCTCAGTGGGACCGGAAATTAGGGTTTAGTGCTTGTGGAAAATGATGACCTAGGCACCCTTGGAAAAAGACAACTCCCTTTGAAATTTTATCAATTTCTGAAGTAGACACTTTTTGTATTTGACACTTGATGTGTTAGCATATGGAACTCTGAGTTGGAAGCCTTGGTGTTTCAGGAAATAATACCCTAAAGGTCTTGGGTTGACAACCTTCACAGATCAGGGGCATGCCATTCAAGAAGGACTCACTTAACCATATTTTATACTGAAAACTAGATACTACTGGTTACAGAACTTACCCGAAAGTCCATGGGTTGATGTAGATCTCGCAGGGTGCAAACCCCCTGCAACACTTTGTGCTCTAAAACCTGTAAATCCACAAAGAACGAACATAAAAACCTAGTTATACATCATATATAGTTACTAGATGTCAATGAAAATCATGCATAATATCATAAAAACAATATGAAATGTTCAATTAATGATTATTACACATGTATAAAGCTTCATAAACACGTAAACATTGGGAACAAGATGGCTCTTCTTATTATGAATGACACATACAATAATCAAAACGTGGAGAGATCACCTGAATCCTGCCATGGCCTTCGAGCATACCATCCTTTGGATCCGTCCAGCCCTAGCCTTGCAAGAATTCTTCCAATATGTGTGCACAATAGATTTCATATAGGGTGATGGACATCTCAAGGAAACAAGGGTTTCCTGAATATACCTGGGAAGTGCAGGAGGCACTGGAATATCAGACTTGAATAGGGCTCCAACAGAGTATAATATATATATATTTTTCTCTCTCCCTTAGGCCATTCCTTTGAGGGGGTTTTATACTCCCTCAAATTCGTTTATGCAGTTAGGAGCAGTTAGGCCATGGGCTGGGGTGGTTAAATTACTGGAATAACCATCAAAACCGCCTAAAAAATAGGGAAAAAATATTTTTTTTAATAATTAAAAAGGTATATGTGGATCTCTATGAATGGACTCGCGTGTATACGCAGAAAATTCTGGGCAGAGTCACGTATGGGTTTTAAGACATTATTTTTAGTGAAAATGTTCAAGTCTGAGGGGAAAGGGTGCCCAAGGCCAAAGTGTAAATCATCAAGTACATGAAGGTGATAAATGGCACTATAACAGATGCCCCCTAATATATGAGGTCATAAGGGTTAAATGATGGCCGAAATGTATTATGTGCATAGAAAGAACCTTGCAAGGACTAGAGAGGACTTTACCAGATTTTAGCCTGCCAAAAAACCAGTGAGAGAAATTAAAGAGATAGCTCATGTCTGAGGCGGGCATACCCATGCTCAGTGACAAAAAAGCATGTCCACATATGAAGTATAGAGCAGATCCAAAATGTATACAAGTATAGTTGAAAAATGTAAAGTACATATAGAAGAATAATCAATGATGCTGCAATAGGTATTTGATCACAAAAGTCACAACTGAATCTCCAAGTAACAAATTACAAGTGGAGGAACAAATGGTAAAACACACAACTCGGGAGCCAACATATAGGATGTTGCTGTGGTGAAACTGCAACATATAAGGGTGGATGGTGTCACTGGAAAAAAAATGAAGAAGTTGTCTAAGTGAACTGAATCATGTTGATGCAAACCCGAGGTCTTCATCGATCACTATGGCACAATTCTACATGATGGGAATAGATTAGCTTAAGTTGACCATGTGAGAAATATTTTGATTACTATTCATTGATGTATATTGTTAACAAACATGAGACAACCCACCGATAATGATAATGAGTGTCAAGGCACCCCAGTACAATCCAACAAGTGCAAACAAATGAGTTGAAGTCAAACAATTGAAAGAATCCACCTATCAGGAGGCAATGATGTATCCTCACTATTGATGGCGAAGAATCTACCACTGATGACTGCAAACCCTAAGGTACTAACAAAAGGACTCTAGAACTTATTCCCATAGTAATGAGTTGGAGTCGATGGGAAAAGATTTGCTGGAAGGAAGGCATTAAGGCATACCACATCAATCTAGTGCGAGTGTAACCCGCAGACCAAGAATTGGAAGGAATCAGACGAAGTAGAGTGAAGTAACCAACCCGAAGTACATTTTTGACATGCACAAGATGAAGCTAGCGCACGACAAAAACCCTCTGAACCAACCAATAATGAAAGATGACAAAGAGGCGAGATATCCACCGATAGGGTCAAATGGAAATCAAGGTATTGCATGAATCCCAGATGTGATAATGTAAGCTGATGTCGAACACAAGGGAAACCACTCAGTCAAAGACCCATGATGATGATCAAATGCTGAGCACAAGGTCACCTATCAATGATGTAAATAGGGCTAGGGCGCAACTCTAGGTTTTCTCTTAGAGAAATATGTCGTAGTCGATAAGAGAGAAACCCACTGACAAGAAGTCAATGGAGACCTTCTCAAACCAGCACGAGCATAAGACCAAACATATGATGTGATAGAACAAGATACAGAACAGACCGGGAAGACTGACTGAAAAATGAGTCAAGAGACACTGCAGAAAGGATGACTCAGGTTAACTTCCCTTCAACAAAAGCACGACTCATGTTGACTATGGCAGTGTTGAAGCCTTGAAAATCGCTGCTTCAAACATCAGGGGAAAACCACCTGGTCGGGACCTTAGGACAACTCCTTTTCCATTTGGTGTGGTGGCTCCAACTGGATTTATAGGACCAGTTTCCTAATACTGAGTAGATTGGTGATGGAGTGTTTGTGTAGGTGAATAATGGAACTAAATAACTGATATAATCTATCTAAATTAAACTATAACTTGCAAATAATTCTAAAACTAACCCGGGCATTAAGTATAAATAAGACTTAAAGATAATTTTAGTTAAATAAATAACCATGAAAATGTATTATTATTTAACAGAAAGATGCAGTATCATATAATGATAACTCCGTTTAAGAAATTAAACAGAGTTAGAATAACAGATCGCATTCATAACTCTATATATCATTTGCATATACTATGATAAATGAATATTTCTATATCTTCGGGAATGGTATGATAAAGAAATATTTGTGAAAACAAGCATATATAAATGATAGAAATTTCAAAGAGAATAATTCATAACATAAAGAAAATAACAGTAAATCGATAGAAATACCAGATTCATCGAGATATTTTCTTGATGCAACTCAGTATCCAGATCCTGTGCTTTAACTTAAAACAAACTCCAAGATACAGAAATGAAATTCTTAAAGATAATTCGCCATAAATCACAGGATGTGATCCTTTATAAAAATAAAATAATCAATGGAGTATAGAAATGTATCATCCAAGTCAAAATTATTACAAATTCAGGACCCCTTTATAAATGCATGAAAGGGGTTTAAATAGGAAATTAACAAAACAAATTATCTATAACTTATCCTAGAAACTATCATCGGAGATCTTGAAAAAGACTTGCGATATCAAAATAAAATAGATTCATTGATTTTCTCCTGTATTCAATGTGCTGAGATGGTAGATTTTGAGCATATCCTTGACCTTGGTTGGATGACCCAGCCTCGAATGCAACTGACCAGTGTACGTGGCATCAGATAAATTTGGAATGATGCAATTGATGGCATTTGAAAGGCATTTGATTGTCATTTGTTGGTTGTGTGGTTTAATTAAGTATGTCCACATGACATCCCATTTAATATCCTAAATTTTGTTGATTTTCAGATTCTTGTTGATTAATTCTTGCTTCCACCTGGTATTAGCTTCTTTCACCTTTGGTAATTTACCTGGAATACAATCTGAAATTAAATTAATAGCATATAAGCTATCATTAACTAATTGCGTAAGATTTTTCATCATAGATCTGGCCCTTGATGTAGCTTGTTCTTCTTTAATTAACTATTTTTCCCATTCAACAAATAAAATTTCTTTATGTCTTTCTTTGATCCTGGGAAGATTTGCATTCTTTCCTTCCTCTGAGTTTTGCCATGAAAGAAACTTTGATATCTTGTCATCTGCATTCTCAAATTCAAGTCTGAGGCTGACTGATCCATCAATAAGGGAAGATGTTGTTTCACATAAAGGCTCTGCTTGTGCAATATTTTGACAGAGATCATCTAACTGCTGAGACAATAGCTTATTTGTTTCCAGAGCTTCAGTTTTAAATTGGTCAATTTTAGGATAATCCTTAAATTTTTCCAATCTTGCTTGAAATATTTTTCCTTGCTCTGCTTTGGCAATCTTCTCATTTTGCATCAGGGTTTGTAACTTGGACAACTCTTGGGACAACTGTTGTTGCTTATTCAAGCTTGTTGATCAAGCTTTTTATTTTCCACACTCAGTTGTTCTTCCAGCTGCTTGGTTCTGAGTTTTTCTTCTAATAACTGCCGCTCCAATTGCATTATCTTTTGCTGATCATTAGTTGTCTTTTTTTCTAGCATTGCTATCTGTGAGTCCTTTTGTTTAATCATTTGATTGAATTCAGCAGCTTTATCTATAGTGGCTGCACTATAGGCACCTGCATATTGTGATAATTTAGTAAGATCCTCTGAAGGATCTACCTCAGTATTCTTCTAGAAAATATTCATGAATTCAAACTGTGGGGACGAGAGAGATTCTTGATCTGTCCTCCTTCTTTTCCTTTGTTTCCTGACAACATCCCTATGCTTAGAACTATAAAATATATCCAAAGGGGGGATTTCTTCAACTTTCAACACAATTTCTTCTGATGGATGTTCAGGGATAATCTCCATATCTTGATTATTCAAACTATCAACTTGAGGATTATTTTGTCCTCCAATTTGCTATTCAAATTTCTCATATTGCCTTAGCAATTGGGGAGTAACAATAATTTCAACAGAATTTACCATTCTTTCTGTGGTTGTTTCTCTTTCAAGTTGATCATTGGGTTTATCATCTGTAATTCTTTCTTCAGACTGCATATCAGCTTTGTTAACTGTATTCTCCTTTTCTGTCTGAACATCAAGTTTACCAGCTGTATTTTCCTTCTCAGTATGCATATCAACTTTGCTGGTAGGCACTTCTTTATCTATCTTGTTAGCCGTGTCTTCCTTTTTCTTTTGTTCTGTTTCTATATTTTCAGCTTCTTGTAAAGGAATCCTTAGCTGGTCAAGGGGAGCTTTCAACTATCTCTGACTTCTGAACTGCAAAAATTTGTTCATATCTTCTACTTGAAACTTGGATTTTTCCAAGTCATAAACTTGGGAAAATTTCTCAATAGAGACAAATAAATCATCAAATTCATCGGGTTCATGCTCAAACCTATCAATTTGAACCAAAGTTGTGAAATCGAAAGCTACTTTATTTGGATCATACTGTCTCCCTGGGACAGTTGCAAGCTTAATATCTCTTATTTTAATGACTTCATTCTCAGCATGTTTGAAATCATTCAGAGTATAATTTCCACAATGAAAGGGGAAGGTAGGCCACATTAATTTCTTGGCATTCTTTAAACATCTTGACATCCCTCTTTCTGTCAACTGGTAAGAAATTTCTTGGGCTAACCGTTTTTGAGGGACATACAGAGGTAAGATGTGGGGTTCCACAATGCTTCCAAAAACTTTGATGTAAGTAAATCTCTCTTCTCCAAACCAATTTCTAATAAGGGATATATCATTCTTTGCTTTTTGAGAGAGTTGGGGAGGAAACTGGTTAAAAATGACTTGATATACAGGCAACAAAAAACCGTGACAAATCTTATATACATGATTTTTAAAATGGACCTTCCACAAGAGTTTATGGTAAATGTGGATCAGAACAGGTTTCTGTGGAGTCCATCTCCAACCTAGAATAGGAAATTTTGAATTGAAACACAGGGCATCTAAGATATAGGCACAAAAATGAAAAGGAGTTGTCTTTCCAGTGTCTTTATCCTTTCTATATTCCAGAATTCTATTAGCTATCTTGTCAGAAAGGATAACTGACCAATCCACAATTTCAGAATTTATAGCAACATGAATAAGGCGTACCATCTGAATTGAAAACCTCGCAGAATTGTCATTCCCAAAGAGTCTACACATCATTGCAGCAACATAGCAATATGGGGGTGCAAGAGACTCTACAGAGTACATATCTGATGCTTCATTTTTATGTTCTCCGGAGCTCATCTCCACTCCTTAATAGGGTTTGATTGAACTTCATTGCTTGCGACGAAATCAGCTATGAAAGCTTTGTTGTAGACCTTTTGCGGATTTGGGAGATGGTACATTTTTTTGATATCTTCCGCTCTAAAAGACCCAAAACTTGTTCCCGCAGCTGAGACAAAGGTTCTGTTTTTGATGGTGATATTGTATATCACCCATCGTACTACATCATAATAGGGGAACATATTCGCTCGAGCCGCAATTCTGTGAAGAAACGAATTTGCAAGTGCTTTGAGAGGAGTCTCAGAATCAGAATCTGAGTCGTCTTCATCTGGTACTATCACTTTTACCTCTGTCATAGTGGGTTTTTCTGCTTCAATCAAATTATACACTTCTTCCAAGGAAAGCTTCCCGAGATCCTGGCATGCCGTATCTGCAACCAGCTTGATTTTAGCTGGTTTTTCTTTCGGTACTGTGGGAGTAGGAATGATCTTTGCGGTAGCAGTAGTTCTTGCTTTCTTAAATTTCTTAGACATTTTCCCATCTGGTATTGTTTCACTAGCTTGGCGAACGAGAGTGTTGGATGGTATATGGCTCTGCAAATGAGAAAAACCTTTCAGAACGGGAAGGAACGAAGTTAGAAGAACAACTGTGTGAAAAGATTTTATTAATGATCGCAATTGATTAACTCATCTTAAACTTAAATTCCCTCCATAAGAGTCACATTCACACATTCATATAGGATCGATCACCATGAATCGTTTGATTTTCTAATTAATAATCATCGTACAATCAGATATCAACGATTTGAAATGTTAACGTAAAAATTTCCTTTTGGATTTTTCGATTGCGATTGATAAGTAACATATGCGGAGCGCAAATAGCAATAAAAAAAGACTCAACTATCCATCGCATCGAAGGTTTCGAAAGGGAATCAAATATCATTTCATATATTCCGCTGATTTTGCGATTGCGATGATAGTATATCGCATCGGACATTCTCAAAGGAATTAAGTTGTATATCATTTCCGCCGATTTGCGATTGTGATGATGGTGGGGTCCATCGCATTGGAGTTTTGTAGAATAAGTAAACGTGATGTTGTTCCTCCAAAATGTGATTGCGATGAATCGCATCGCATCGGAATTTATGAAATAGACCGAATGAAGGGTATCCTCTTAGAAATGTGATTTGTGATAAGTTTTATTGCATCAAGATTTTATAATTCAAGTAAATGTGATGTTGCTTCTTTGAAGTGCGATTGCGATGAATCACATCACATCGAATTTTATGAAATAGACCGAATGAAGGATAAATTTTTGAAATGCGATTGCAATTAGATTACATCGCATCAGAGTTTTGCAAAAGAAAAGTGAAACTTTTAAGACCCTACCGATTGTGATTTACTTTATCGCATCGGGCTTTTTAACATGAATACTCCTATGCTTTGTGCCGATGCGATATAAGACTTGATAGTTCATCGGATCGGAAAAATTAAATGTCACACTTGTTCACTTGTATCCGATATATGTGGTATGCGATATATGACTTTTAAACAATGAATCTTTTTATTGTTTTATATAAAATTAATCGGATTTCCTCAAAGTATTTTATTTCTATCTAAAAGGAAAGGGGACCTATTTCTAAAATAAAATTTATTCTAAAATTTTGAAATGGGGAGGGTTGTTGTACTGTATAACAATTGACGATTCACTGGAAGAAACAGTTATCTCTGAAAAATAAAATGAACACTATACTTTTAGTAAGTAAAAAGTTTTAAAGATAATGAAAACTATCTTAGAGAAATTTAAATAAAATCTAACTCTGGAAAAGAATAAAAATCACTTACAATTTCTTTCTAATTTCTCAAGAATAGAAACATTTTTGGGTCTTCTTAAGCTTTGATTGGTTGATAATAATAAAGTAAGGGGCCTTTCCAATTTTAGCGTTTGTAATATACTCTATTTTCATAGGTATTGCCTCTGTTGCCTGCAAACGTTTATAGTATCAACAGGGTTACCTTTTAACCATCAACCATTCATTGTCCCATCCAACTAAAATCATGATTCTTTAAAAGATAAATTCATAAGACATATTATCTCATGTTTTTCTCTTTTATTTATTTTTTAAATTAAAATACATTGTTCTGGTTTGGTAGCCAGTTAATAACAATGCCATTCACTAGTTGTAATTAAACTGAACAAGCTGGCTCATGATGAGACCCCTTTGTCTTATAATTATAAGTCATTACCTTGTTTTGGTATGCAGTGTTGGTAATGTCAGTTTTATTACTTCTTATGATCATGGTAAGCAGGCTCGTGATGAGACCCCTTATCTCTTAATTTTTTATATATAATTTCTTAGAATTACATTCTAAAAAATCACAACCTTAATGGATGGGGTGAACTGATTGTTCTCCTTAAGAATAAATGGATGACAATTTTTTAGAGTTTTTAAATGCTAAAGCTTGAAAAAGCCTTTAATTATATGGATAACCTTTCTCTGCTCAATAAACTTATAATGATTTACAATTTCCTCAAGTTTTCAAAAGATTTTTCAAATGTTTTTACAAATTTCCAAAGTTTAATATTTTATTTTAACTATCCAAAACTGTAATAATTTCTATAAAATTATTATTTACATAAAATATGTATTTATAATATTTTCTCGAAGATATTTTCAAATAGTAAAAAATCCAATTAAAGACTATTAAAAACCTTATTTACAAAAATAAACAAAATTGCAGAAAGGAATATGTACAGGTAAGAAGGGGTTGCCTCCTTAAGAAAAGAATTGATTTAAAATAAGCCCATTTACAGGAAGAGATTCTCTCTTTCCTGTTAAATCTTGCAGTATGAATGTATATGAGCCTATCTTTTCAGCAATCTGAAATGGTCCAAGACACATTTTTAAAAATTTGGTATGCTTACCCTTATCTTCATGTGCTTTGTCCCATTTCAGAACAAGATCACCAATTTGCAAAATTTTGGATCCGGTGGAACTTGAATCAAAAGAAGATTTTACCAGCTGTTGGTGTTTAGCATGAATACTTTTTTCTTTCTCTCTATCTTCTTCTAACCTAAGAATTTGATCAAATCTCAATTGAATAGATGGTGAAGGATTTTCTTCAATAAATTGAACTAGGGCTAATGATGGAAGAACTAGATTAGATGGTATCATAGCTTCTTTTCCATAAACTAGATTAAAAGGTGAAGTACCTATTGAAGCTTTATGAGTAACACGATCAGCCCATAGTGCAAAATTTAAAGACTTATGCCAATTATTTTGATTTTGATCAATGGTATTTTTTATGATTTTGATGAGATTTTTATTAGTAGATTCAGCGAAACCATTACCTTGTGGATAATAATTTGCAGAATATTTAAATTTGAAACCTCTTTTGATTGCAAATTCCATTATACTATTTCCAGAAAAATAATATGCATTTTTAAAAACAAGAGCATTAGGTACACCAAACCTGGTTATGATGAATTGATCAATGAAATCAATGATTGCATCAGAATTGGCTACCTTTAAAGCAATTGATTCTACCCACTTTGTGAAATAATCCGTTGTTGTAAGGATGTATTTGTGTTGTTTGGAAGAGTGTGGTATTATTTCTCCAATAATATCAAGCCCCCATTGGTCAAATGGTTGCTCAATGTTTACTAGTTGTAGAGGAAAATCTGGCTTCCTTTGTCTTCCACTAGCAGTTTGACAAGTCTCGCACTTCCTTACATAGTCATGTGTATCTTTGAAAATGGTAGGCCAATAATATCCAACATGGATGATTTTGTGAGCTGTGGTATCACCTCTAAAATTTCCACCTTCTGGTCCATCATGTAATTCCTGCAATACCTTTTTTGCTTCAATATTTTCAAGGCATATTAGTAGAATTGAATCATAATTTCTTCTGAATAACAAATCATCAATGATTTCATAATGTTTAGCCTTTAATCTTAAAGCACACTTGTTCTTATAAATAAGATTAGAAGGAGCATATCCATTTTTCAAGAAAAATATCAGATCAGCATATTTAGATTCAGAATCTATAACACTTATCTGATTTACTTGAACAACATTATCTTGATCTTGATTTTCTGGTACGTTGGAAGCTCTAGCTAACAATCTGCAAAAACCTTGTCCTCTAACAATCTTGGCTGGCTTAATATAAATATCATACTCTTGTAAAGTTATTACTCAATTAACTCTCTTTTCTTCTACTTCCTTTTGAATTAACAATTGTCTCACTACAGAGAATGGGACAATAATTTTTGTATGTGTATTTAAGAGAAAAGGTCTAAAATGTTTGATTGATTTAAACACAACAAAAGCTTGTTTTTCTGCATCAGAATAATTAAGCTTAGCTCCTTGCAAATTTGAGCTAAAGAAAGAAATTGGTGCTTCTATTTGTTGATGATTGAGTTGTGTTAAAACAACAGCATAGGATGTTTCAGTAACCAAGGTACACAGAATAAAATGTTTAGAAAAATCAGGAGTATTCAATGTAGGTGCATTAATGATTGCCTTTTTGATTGCATCAACGGCTTATTTTTCTTTATATAACCATTTGAAAACCGAATTTTTCTTAATCATATTCTGCAAAGGTAAAACTATTTGAGAGAAATAAGGAATGAATATTTTGACAAAATGGATCTGCCCTAGAAATGATTGCATGGATTTTTTATTATGTGGTAAAGAAATATCAAAAAAAAATTTTACTCAGTCAGGGTCAATATATATACCATATTTTGACACAACAAATCCTAAGAGTTTTCCCTCATTGAGAGCAAAGAAGGATTTCTTTGGATTTAAAGAAATACCATATTTTCTGCATATTTCAAATATATTTTTCAAATAATGCAAATGATTGGCTCTTTTCTTTGAAAATATTGTTATGTCATCAAGATAGATAACAACTGATCTATTAATCAGAACCTTAAATGCTATATCCATGGCTCTCTGGAAAGTAGCTCCTGAATTTATCAAACCAAAAGGCATTTTCTCGTAAGAATAATTTCCCCATTTGGTTCTAAAAGTAGTTTTCATCCTATCATCTAGATGTACCAATATTTAGTTATAGCTTGAAAAACCATCAAGAAAAGACATGAGTTTAGAACCAGCTACCTTTTGAAGTATTTGTTCCATCGTTGGCAATGGGAAGTTGTCCTTTTGACATGCTTTGTTTAAATTTCTAAAATCAATGCATATTCTAATATCTCCATTCTTCTTTTTGATAGGTACCATGTTGGAGACCCAATTAGAATGTCTTACAAGAAAAATGATTTTCGCCTTCAAAAGTTTGTTCAATTTTGACTTGATTTGTCCTTCCAGATTGGGATGATTTTTTCTTAACTTCTGTTGTACTGGCTTTACATTGGAAAGCATTGGAATAGTATGTTGGATAACAGAAGTATCATAAGTTTTCAAATCCTCATAATTCCAAGCAAAGACATTTTTGTACTTATTCAGAAGTCTGATGAAAGCTGACCTTTCCTCTGATGTTAACTTGAGTCCTAAATTAACAATCTGTGGTTTAGACTCAGTACCAAGATTTACTAATTCAAAATTCAAAGTAGAACTTTGAAGTTTAGCATTAGTAACTTTCTTGAATATGTCTTTAATATCATATAGATCTTCAAGTTTGACTATAGATTTGGGAATATGATTTTCATTGTCTTTTGATGTATTTTGAAGATCATGATCATTTTCATCAATTATTTGTTCATCATAAGATTTCTCTGAGGTCAAGAAATTCAATATATCTTCATCATGATAGAATACTCTCCAGTTTGTGATATTATCGGGACCAAATGGTCAAAAGATTAATTCGACTGAAAACCTATCTGGACTGTAATATTCAGCAGGGAGGAGTTTGGAAGCAACATTAGCTAACAAATCAGCTGATGTATTTTGATTTCTAGGAATGGAAGAGATATTAAATGCTAAAAATTGAGTGGTAAGGTCTTGCACAAGGGTTTGATAATGTTTGAGATGTCGTGAAATACAATGGATAGTATTCCTTACTTGTCTAATAACAATTTCGGAATCACCATACACTTTCAGGTACTTAACATTCAACCCTATTGCTTTATAAAGCCCTTGGATCAAGGCTTCATACTCTACAGTGTTATTTGTGCACTCAAATTCTAACCTACATGAAAGCATAGTTTTCTCTCCTTCTAGATCAATTAAAATGTATCCTTCTCCTGTGCCATCACTAGATTTTGATCCATTGAAATACAAAGACCAAAATAAAGATTTATTTATAGATTTATCTATAGATGTATCAGAAACATTAAAAATTCTTGAAGAATCAGTTTGCGAAAAATTTTCAAGTTGCGAAATAAAAGTATTTACAGAAAAAGGTGATTGAGGTGCTGTGAAATTTCCAAGAAATGATTCAGCAGAATAAACTCTGAGAATGTTGTTATTAAAAGCTACAGGTTCATTTTCTTGTTTAAAATCTGTGACAGTATACATCATGTGTTTTTCTCGCTCAACCTTGATTTGATTTGGTTTCCCTTTGTAAGGAAGCCACATGTGAGAATAATTAGTGGCAATGTAACCATTAAGCTTTGCAGACCAATCCCTGCTCAATATTAATCCATAGAACTCATGAATATCTGCAATCATTATATCAATTCTTTGTACTATCCTCAGATCAGAGGCTGATGTAATGGTGACTGAATTAATTTCTCCCACAACTTTCACTTTAGTTCGATCTAATTGAACAATATGAACCGCAGATTTCTGTGGTTCAATATTCAATTTTGCACAGACTAAAGTAGGCATTATATTAGATGATGCTCCTGAATCTATCAAACAATTATGCAAATTCTTGTTATAGATTTCATAATTCAAAAGAAAAGGAGGTGTCTAAGAATTTGATTTTTCTCCAATAAGAACAGTATCAGTAGCATCTACTTTATCTTGTGGCTTGCCTGATCCTTTGGCTACTTTGGAAACTACACCACTTGGTAGAGGAGTAATAGGTGTTGCATTTAATTCTTTCAATAACAGCTTCTGTTGATCTTTAAGCTTTATGAGTTCATGTAGAGAGATATTCACTCTGGTTTTCTTCATGTCTTCAACAATGTTATAATCCATAGGATTAGATACCACCAGAGTTTTGGATGTTGTTGTAGGAGGATTGGAAGATGATGGTTGATTTTGAGTTGGTAAAGAAGAAGTTTTCTTTACAGGGGATTTGTCTTTAGTAGTCGAAGTTGAACTTTTCTTCTTTGGGACTATTTGGACAGGCTCTGCTGTAGATTTACTTCTTATACTTACTAGCATGGCTTCTTGTTCCTTTTCATTGTCTGAATTAGGAAGAATGAAATCCCACATCCCATGTAATTCAGTTATTTCTTCTTCTTCATCTTCTTCCGATAATGGAGGTGTATCATCTTCCTCGTCTTATTCTAGATCTAACTCTGCATTAGAGATTGAATTGGGTGGTTTTGATTCATTAGTTTGATTTATTTTGAAATTTCTGAATGGCCTTTTGGTAGAAGTCTTTGCCACTTGCTTTTTAATCCCAACCATCTCATTAGACAAAGTCTTTAGAACTTTCTGTAAGCCTTCCATATCATATGGATCTCTTGGTGTTTTCTTCTTAGAATCATCCTTAAAGCTGACTTTTTTGGATTTCCTGTCTTCAATAGTATTCTTCTTATCCAAAGCAATAATCCATCTCTCAACTGCAATTGCTTCTTTCATGTTTTCAGCCAAAGTAGGTTTAGCAGTTCTATCAACAAAAATTGCTATATTTGAGGGCAAAGATGTTATATACCATTCACTTCTGACTTGCTCACTGGGCTTCGATGTTGTAGGGATTTTATTCAAAATTTTATTGAATTGGGAATTAAAATATTTGATGGGTTCTTTGGGTTCTGCCCTCAAATTGGAGAGATCATTGATTAGGTTTTCTATTGATCTATCGTCTCCAAATTTGGTTAAGAAATGTTCTTGGAAAATATCCCAACTTGTAATAGAACCTGAAGGTAATGAAAAATACCAGGATCCTACTGCCCCTTGCAAAGTATAAGGGAATAATCTAACCACAACATCCTCATGTTCAACTCCGTTTAAATTTATAGATAACATAAATTATTAATGTGTTCTTCTACTTGTATACCAACGTCAGGACCAAATTTTGGCAGCCATTTTTCAGGATGATTTGGTAAATCATGTAAAGGTGTAGGCATTTCAATAGCTCCTGGATTATTCCATGGTCTTTGTGCCATTGTTGTGATAACGATTGAAGGACTAGAAGAGACAATTGGTGTTTGAGTAGTAATAGTTGAAGGACTAGAAGAGACAACTGGTACTTGAGTAGATGTTGTTGGAATAATTATACTCTTATGGGTTTGAGTCTGGGAAGCAGGTGACTGGGTTTGCGATGAAGAAATGATATCACTAGCTGATTCCGAGGATGTTTTTTTGGTCTTAACTCTTCTAGGTAAAGGAAATTCCTTTGGAGGAATACCAAGTTTTTCACTTTGTGACATGGTGAGAGGTCTGGAAGAAACAAATTGTGAAGTAACACTACCTTCGGATATTTCAGACTCTTCTAATGATAATGATAACCCTTGGAGTTTATGAACTAAAGCTTGTATTTTAGGGGACTCGAGAGGTTGATTGTCTGATTGATTTGAGACTTTGGTAGTGGGTGTTTGAATATTGCTATCAATTTCTTCCCTAGAGATTTGAGATGTAGAAGAAATTGAAGAAGGTGATGAGGGTGAATTGCTCTTAGAACAGCCTGTAGATTTGGATTTACTTGAAATTCATAGCTTAGGCCCTCCTTCTAGTGCCAAAGTGTTGAAGCCTCGAAAATCGTTACTTCAAACATCGAGGGAAAACCACCCCGTTGGGACCTTAGGACAGCTCCTTTTCCGTTTGGTGTGGTGGCTCTGACTGGATTTATAGGACCAGTTTCCTAATAATGAGTAGATTGGTGATGGAGTGTTTGTGTAGGTGAATAATGGAACTAACTGACTGATATAATCTATCTAAATTAAACTATAACTTGTAAATAATTCTAAAAATAACCTGGGCATTAAGTATAAATATGACTTAAAGATGATTTCAGTTAAATAAATAACTATGAAAATGTATTATTATTCAACAGAAAGATGTAGTATCATATAATGATAAATCTATTTAAGAAATTGAACAGAGTTAGAATAACACATCGCATTCATAACTCCATATATCTTTTGCATATACTATGATAAATGAATATTTTTGTATCTTTAGGAATGATATGATAAAGAAATATTTGTGAATACAAGCATATATAAATGATATAAATTTCAAAGAGAATACTTCATAGCATAAATAAAATAACAGTAAATCGATAGAAATACCAGATTCATTGAGATATTTTCTTGATGCAACTCAGTATCCAAATCCTGTGCTTTAACTTAAAACAACCTCCAAGATACATAAATGCAATTCTTAAACATAATTCGCAATAAATCATAGGATGTGATCCTTTATAAAAATAAAATAATCAATGGAGTATAGAAATGTATCATCCAAGTCAAGATTATTACAAATTCAATACCCCTTTCTAAATGCATGAAAGGAGTTTAAATATGAAATTAACAAAACAGATTATCTATAACTTATCCTAGAAACTATCATCGGAGATCCTAAAAAAGACTTGCGATATCAAAATAAAACAGATTCATTGATTTTCTCCTGTATTCAATGTGCTGAGATGGTAGATTTTAAGCATATCCTTGACCTCAGTTGGATGACTCAGCCTCGAATGCAACTAACCAGTGTATGTGGAATTAGATAACTCTGGAATGATGTAATTGATGGCGTCTGAAAGGAATTTGATTGCCATTTGTTGACTGTGTGGTTTAATTAAGTATGTCCACATGACATCCCATGTAATATCCTGAATTTTGCTGATTTTCTGATTCTTGTTAATTAATTCCTGCTTCCACCTGGTATCAGCTTCTTTCACCTTTGGTAATTTACCTGGAATACAATCTGAAATTAAATTAATAGCATATAAGCTATCATTAACTAATTGCGTCAGATTGTTCATCATAGCTCTGGCCCTTGATGTAGCTTTTTATTCTTTAATCAACTGTTTTTCCCATTCAGCAAATAAAATTTCTTTATGTCTTTCTTTGATCCTGGGAAGATTTTCATTCTTTCCTTCCTCTAAGTTTTGACATGAAAGAAACTCTTATATCTTGTCATCTGCATTCTCAAATTCAAGTCTGAGGCTGACTGATCCATCAATAAGGGAAGATTTTATTTCACATAAAGGCTCTGCTTGTGCAATATTTTGACAGAGATCATCTAACTGCTGAGACAATAGCTTATTTGTTTCCAGAGCTTCAGTTTTAAACTGGTCAATTTTAGGATAATCCTTAAATTTTTCTAATCTTGCTTGAAATATTTTTCCTTGCTCTACTTTGGAAGTTTTCTCATTTTGCAGCAAGGTTTGTAACTTGGACACCTCTTGGGACAACTGTTGTTACTTATTCAAAGCTTTTTGATCAAGCTTTTTATTTTCCACACTCAGTTGTTCTTCCAGCTGCTTGGTTCTGAGTTTTCCTTCTAATAACTGCTGCTCCAATTGCATTATCTTTTTCTGATCATTAGTTGTCTTTTCTTCAAGCATTTCTATCTGTGAGTCCTTTTGTTTTATCATTTGATTGACTTCAACAGCTTTATATATAGTGGCTACACTGTAGGCACCTGCATATTATGATAATTTAGTAAGATCCTCTGAAGGATCTACCTCAGTATTCTTCCAGAAAATATTCATGAATTCAACCTATGGGGATGAGAGAGATTCTTGATCTGTCCTCCTTCTTTTTCTTTGTTTCTTGACAACAACCCTACGCTTAGGACTATAAAAGATATCTAAAGGAGGGATTTCTTCAACTTTCAACACAATTTCTTCTAATGGATGTTCAGGGATAATCTCCATATCTTGATTATTCAAACTATCAACTTGAGGATTATTTTGTCCTCCAATTTGCTGTTCAAATTGCTCATATTGCCTTAGCAATTGGGGAGTAACAATAATTTCAGTAGAATTTACCATTCTTTCCATGGTTGTTTCTCTTTCAAGTTGATCATTGGGTTTATCATCTGTATTTCTTTCTTTAGACTGCATATCAGTTTTGTTACCTATATTCTCCTTTTCTGTCTGAACATCAAGTTTACCAGCTGTATTTTCCTTCTTAGTATGCATATCAGCTTTGCTGGTAGACACTTCTTTATCTGTCTTGTTAGCTATGTCTTCCTTTTTCTTTTGTTTTATTTCTATATTTTCAGCTTCTTGCAAAGGAATCCTTAGCTGGTCAAGGGGAGCTTTCAGTAATCTTTGACTTCTGAACTGCAAAAATTTGTTCATATCTTCTACTTGAAACTTGGATTTGGCCAAGTGATAAACTTGGGAAAATTTCTCAATAGAGACAAATAAACCATCAAATTCATCAGGTTGATGCTCAAACCTAGCAATTTGAACCAAATTTGTGAAATCGAAAGCTACTTTATTTGGATCATATTGTCTCCCTGGGACAGTGGCAAGCTTAAGATCTCTTATTTTAAAGACTTGCTTCTCAGCATGTTTGAAATCATTCAGAGTATAATTTCCACCATGAAAGGGGAAGGTAGGCTGCATTAATTTCTTGGCATTCTTTAAACATCTTGACATCCCTCTTTCTGTCAACTGGTAAGGAATTTCTTGGGCAAACAGTTTTTCAGGGACATACAGAGGTAAGATGTGGGGTTCCACAATGCTTCCAAAAACTCTGATGTAAGTAAATCTCTCTTCTCCAAACCAATTTCCAATAAGGGATATATCATTCTTTGCTTTTTGAGAGAGCCGGGGAGGAAACTGGTTAGAAATGACTTGATATACAGGCAACAAAAAACCGTGACAAATCTTATATACATGATTTTTAAAATGGACCTTCCACAAGAGTTTATGCTAAATTTGGATCGGAACAGGTTCCTGTGGAGTCCATCTCCAACCTAGAATAGGAAATTCTGAATTGAAACATAGGGCATCTAAGATATGAGCACATAAATGAAAAGGAGTTGTATTTCCAGTGTCTTTGTCCTTTCTATATTCCAGAATTCTATTAGCTATCTTGTCAGAAAGGATAACTGACCAATCCATAATTTCAGAATTTATAGTAGCATGAATAAGGGATACCATCCGAATTGAAAACCTCGCAGAATTTTCATTCCCAAAGAGTCTACACATCATTGCAGTAGCATAGCAATATGGGGGTACAAGAGACTCTACGGAGTACATACCTGATGCTTCATTTTTATGTTTCTCTGGAGCTCGTCTCCACTCCTTAATAGGGTCTGATTGAACTTCATTGCTTGCAGCAAAATCTGCTATGAAAGATTTGTTGTAGACCTTTTGCGAATTTTGGATATGGTACATTGCTTTGATATCTTCCGCTCTAAAAGACCCAAAACTTGTTCCCGTAGCTGAGACAAAGGTTCTGTTTGTGATGGTGGTATTGTCTATCACCCATTGTACTACATCATAATAGGGGAACATATTCGCTCGAGCCGCAATTCTATGAAGAAAAGAATTTGCAAGTGCTTTGAGAGGAGTCTCAGAATCAGAATCTGACTCATCTTCATCTGGTACTGTTGCTTTTACCTCTGTCACAGTGGGTTTTTATACTTCAATCAAATTATACACTTATTCCTAGGAAAGCTTCCCGATACCTAGGCATGCCTATTTGTAACCAGCTTGATTTTAGCTGGGTTTTCTTTCGGTACTGTGGGAGTAGGAATGATCTTTACGGTAGCAACAGTTCTTTTTCTTAAATTTCTTAGACATTTTCCCATCTGGTATCGTTTCACTAGCTTGGCGAACGAGAGGGTTGGATGGTCTATGGCTCTGCAAATGAGAAAAACCTTTCAGAACGGGAAGGAACGAAGTTAGAAGAACAACTGTGTGAAATTTTTTTATTAATGATCCCAATTGATTAACTCATCTTAAACTTAAATTCCCTCCATAAGAGTCACATTCACGCATCCATATAGGATCAATCACCATAAATCATTTGATTTTCTAATTAATAATGATCGTACAATCGGATATTGGCGATTTGAAATGTTAATGTAAATCTTTCCTTTTGGATTTTCCAATTGCGATTGATAAATAACATATGCACGGCACAAATAGAAATAAACAAAGACTTAACTATCCATAGCATCGGAGGTTTCGAAAGGGAATCAAATATCATTTCATATATTCCGCCGATTTTGCGATTGCGATGATAGTATATCACATCGGACATTCTCAAAGGAATTAAGTTGTATATGATTTCTGCCGATTTGCGATTGTGATGATGGTGGGGTCCATTGCATCGGAGTTTTGTAGAATAAGTAAATGTGATGTTGTTCCTCTGAAATGAAATTGTGATGAATTGCATCTCATCGGCGTTTATGAAATAGACCGAATGTATCCTCTTAGAAATGTGATTTGCGATAAGTTTTATCGCATCGGGATTTTATAATTCAAGTAAATGTATGTTTCTTCTTTGAAGTGCAATTGCGATGAATCGCATTGCATCGGAGTTTATGAAATAGACTGAATGAAGGATAACTTTTTGAAATGCGATCGCGATTATATTATATCGCATCGGAGTTTTGCAAAAGAAAAGTGAAAATTTTAAGACCCTACCGATTTTCGATTGTGATTTACTTTATCGCATCGAGCTTTTTGACATGAATACTCCTATGCTTTTTGTCGATGCAATATAAGACTTGATATTTGATCGGATCGGAAAAATTCAATGTCACACTTGTTCACTTGTATCCGATATATGCGATATGCGATATATGACTTTTAAACAATGAATCTTTTTATTGTTTTATATAAAATAATCAGATTTCCTCAAAGTATTTTATTTCTAACTAAAATGAAAGGGGACCTATTTCTAAAATAAAATTTATTCTAAATTTTTGAAATGGGGAGGGTTGTTGTACCATTCAACAGGCAGCAAATGATAACTTTGTATAATTTTTTCATGCAGGAGGCATGAATAAACCCTCCATATGATTGGAACAGATAACCAACCGGGGGAGAACTGACACATGTGACAAGGTCATGGCTTCTCCTAAGTCAAAACTAAAACCATCCCAAATGAAGGAAATACATATTTTTTTGTGCTTTTTTCAAGGGCGACGAAACTGACACTGTAGCTGCCATCAAAATATGAAGTAATATCCTGTTCCCTCTCTTTTTCATATATTTAATTTTTTTGTCTTTTTAATATTCAAAGCCTAAAAAGAATAAAATAATGCTATAGTAAAATGGATAGAACGAGTATCATGAAACGGATGCACTAGTTTCGGGGATAGGAACAATCCTATGCTCAATGCAAGGTGGCAGAAACTGGTAAGCGATACTCAGAGGAATGTTCCATCCATAGGTAACAAGGTGTCAAGTCGCGATAGCTAAGTGATTGCATGGTCAACTTGTACAGAAATTCATGGTCAAAAGATGGCTTAAACATTGAATCCAAATGAAGCCGGCGAAAGGCCAAGATAAACAAGTAGTCAATATGCAATGCAGTAATACAACTTGACAACAAAAGGGAGCCTCTAGGGTAATGGCCAGAAAAATGATAGCGAAGAAGAAGAAGAATGAAGCTTCAATGTATATGTCATGGCGAGACTAAAGAGGACTCCTGATCCTACATAAATTGCAGCATGGGCGAAAAATGCTAGCGAGGAACTAACTAGGAAGCCCATGTAAAGGAAGGCTCTACCACCAAGTCATGATTAAAAATTAGCAAGTGAAATGGGTTAAGTACTCATGACATGATGGGATCGACCCTATGGCAAGTGATCAGAATGGAGGCTAGTATGCAGAATGCAACGGAAGGTGGATTCCCTGACCTATATGCCAGTTTGAAATCATATACTTGCCATGACAGGTCAATGGTCATGGATCCGAAAAAACGGGAAAAAAATCTCAACTTCAGTAAAATGTCCTTGGAAAAATACCTTACCCAACACTTATAAGCAACACGGTTATACAACCTTAGATAGATTTTGAAAAATAAGCACGAAGGAATTTTGCAAAAAAATTTCAAATTATGGGTATAAATACACCATTTACCTCATATTTGGGTCATTTTCACATTGCAGAAGTGGAGAAGGAGCTTTTGGAGCGAAAATTCCTTTTCTCAAAACCAGAGCAATCAACCATCAAATCATGCCGAATCAACCAGGTAAGCTCTAAATTCATCTTGGTCATCAATTTCGTTCCATTTTAAGAGAAAAATTTAGAAATTTGACCGTAAGAAACATTTGTTTTGATGAAACCCTCTGCGCATACACGGGTTATTGTGGATGAACCTGCGTATCATATGTGACTGTGTGTAAACGAAGTCGCATATGAGCAGATCAAGAATTTAAAAATTGAACCTAATGAATGATTTGATGAATTTTCTCAGGATGTCAATTAGCTGGAGGGAGCGTGAACATAGTGCCATCGATAATGAAGTGATGTAAGATAAAAATTCACTCGATATCCTTCGAAATTGTGGATTTCTCAAGTTCTTTAAAATGCCAAATATGAAAAGTAATGTTCGGTTGCTCCAAATGTTGGTAGATCACTGGGAGCCGAAAGACGACTTCTTCACAATAGATCAAATTCCAATACACATAGAAGTGGAAGACATATATTTCATCACTGGAATCTCTCGGAGAGGAGATCCAGTAGATTTACACAGAAAGCCTTTGGGAGGGCTTACTGTGGAGGATTATGTCCATGTCTATTGCGTAGAGGGGTCTCAAAAATTAGGTACACAGATTGCAATCAAATATTTGAAAGAACTATATATGAAGATTCTTCTTTTCACCATTGGTAGAGTAGCGGGATCTGCTTCCCTACATTAGGCTTCGAGGACACAAATGAGCATTGCAGTGGAATGTTTGATTCACCTCTTTGATTGGTGCACAACATTGCTGAGCAACATGAAGAGACAGTTGACTTCGATTTAGAAGGAAAAAACTAAAAATTTTGGGTATGGAACTATTTTACTGACATTATTCTTCAAGAGGATTCCAGGGCTTCGGCCCAAAGTTATCTCAACCATCAGCAGCCCCAGATATCCAAGAATAGCCTGGTGGGCTGATCTGATGAAGAGATTAAGGGGAAGTGAAGTTCCCCGAACCACTTGGGATGACGACTTCTTCCAATGGTGGGAGGAACAAGTTATTGATGTGGAATATTATCCCTATGCTGGGATGGATTTTCACGGTGATCCAGATCTATTCCTTCCACTCGGTGCAGCATGGGGTGCAATCGGTGAGATTGAAATTTTTTATTTTTTATTATATGATTTTTTCAAAATATGATAATGAAAAAATATTTTTGATTGAACTCAAATGACTTACAAGATTATTGATGATCATGATACAGATATGGGACCAGTCAGACCTAAGGGATAACTAAGGCGTAAGTGTTGCAGAGGTGAGGAAGATGTTGAAGACTCTAGTAGGAACCTCCTTGTCGTCCATAGAAACTTGGAGAGTTTCTCTTATGATCACATTTGACATGTTGACTTTTAAAAAGACACTTCCTCATCATATGGCTTTCCATATTAGGTCAACATATCAGAAATTTAATATTTTTTGAAAGGTTGTTGATGAGGCTGCTTCCACATGTGTAATGTCTCTTGCATGTAGCAAGGCTATTGGATCTCCCTCGGCTATCCCTTCAACCACTCTTCTGATTGTGTTTGATGGTCATTCTCACAGGTCGCATGGTATTGTTACAGCTTTACCCATCTGTGTTGGGGGTAAAAATGTTAATATCGAAGTTGAGATAGTCGATGCAAGCTAGACTATAACCTTCTGTTGGGGCGAAACTGGATCAATGAGATGGATGCTATTGCATCCTCATTATTTCGTATTGTATGTTTCCCTCACGAAGGGAGAATTGTCACAGTTGATCAACTGGATTGTTCTCCTGTAGATCTGTATGCATCTTCTGACTCAATTGTTCCTTTGGTGAAGGATACCAAGAAACCTGTTGAGAATCTGGGGGTTGGAATGTATACATCCTTAATGGGTACTTTTGATATTCCACCTACTTCGGTTCATATCAATGCTATTTCATCCTCCAAGGTTCCTATTCGAAGAGAGTACTTTAGGACTCATTATTTTTCGGACCCTTGGACCTTGCCTTCTCCTACCTCCACATTAGAGGAAGGTCAAGTGTGTGGAATGGCATTTCCTATGTCTATAGCTGATATTGCTTATAGATCTATTATTGACTCTGTAGATTCCATTCCAGTTTCTCTTTCACCGGAGGAATTGGATGGAGGTGTGGCTCCAGCTTTGAATCTTAGTTCATCTTCTGCTCAGGATTGCCTTGATACCACTCTTCCATCTGGAGGCCATCCTCGAAGCAATGACTGGTGTAGAGAGACCATGGGATGATTTGCATCATCGGTCTTACTTTCTACTAGACTTGCGAGAAGTTGAATCAAGTTTCCCTAGCCTTCAGTTTTCTGGTCCTGTTCACCCAGTCCTAAACCCTTTAGCACCAGCACAGGTATTTTTTGAAGGGAACATAACTTTTATTTCTGCTACTATCCTAGTGAAAAACTCTAGAGATACCAACATTATAGAGAATGTCTGCATTGGAGCCGAGTGTTCCTCTGAAGAAATTCAGACTTACATCGATCTCTTTCAATAATTTTTGGATGTGTTTTATTAGTCTTATGAGGAAATTCCCATTATAGATCCATATATTATACAACATGAGATCAAGACATATGAAAATGATAAGCCTATCAAGTAGAAGCCTCGTCCGGTCAACCCTAGGAAGGCAGCAGCTATAAAGCTAAGGTGGAGAAGTTGCTTAAGGTGGGTTTCATTTACCCCATTCCATTAACTGAGTGGGTTTGAAATCCAGTTCCTATGGAAAAGAAACAATGAACAATCCGATTTTGCATTGATTTCAGGGACCTAAATAAAGCATGTCCTAAAGATAATTACCCCACACCATTTATAGATTATATTATCGACGAGTGTGCAGGGAATGAGATTTTCTCCTTCATGGACAGTTTCTCGGGATGTAATCAAATCACTATCCATCCTGAAGATCAGCATAATACTACGTTTATTTGTCCCTAGGGTACCCTTTCTTAAAAGAAAATGCCTTTCGGCCTTAAAAATGTTGGAGCTACCTTTCAGCGGGCCATGTCTTACGCCTTCCATGACATCAAACATATTATAGAGGCATATTTGGATGATTTAGCTGCTCTTTCTCGTAAGAGAATTGATCATCCTTCTCACCTCCATCAATTTTTTGAACGATGTCAGTATTACAAAATTCAGTTGAACCCTAATAAGTGTGTTTTCGCTGTCACATCCGGTCAGTTGTTGGGATTCATCGTGTCTATGGCAAGGATTTGGGTAGATCCGTTCAAGGTTGAGGCAATACTTCAGTTGCCTCCCACGTCTTCAATTCGTCAACTTCAAAGTCTGCAAGGAAAAGCTAATTTCCTGCAGAGATTCATTGTAAATTATGCCGAGATTACAAAATGATTTATGAGATTATTAAAGAAGGAGTTCCATTCTTTTGGGATGAATTTTCTCAACACTCATTAGATGCTTTGAAAAAATCATTTACCTCTGCTCCTTTACTGAGTCCACCCAATTATAGTAGGGATTTCCTCTTATATCTCGATGCAGCAAAATATACCATTGGTATGGTTCTGGTTAAGGAAGATGATGCTCTTTCCGAGCATGTTATATACTACCTTAGTCGAGGCTTGGTAGGTCCTGAACTTCGGTATTCTCCAATAGAGAAAATTGCTTTAGTAGCTGTCCATGTTGTTCAGCGGCTCAGACATTACATTCTCCTTCGCAAAACATATGTTTTGGCAGTTGTCAATCCATTTCAATTTGTTATCATTAGGCAAGTGATTGGGGGCAAATACAATCAATGGATTGTTATTTTGTAGGAATTTGATCTTGAATTTTTGTTTGCCAAGTCCAAGAAATCGTTAGTATTTGTGGAGTTTATTTCTGAGTTGCCCTATGGAGAAGAGATTTTTTATGAAGAATCATTTCCTGATGAACATCATTTTCTCATTTCTTCACAGGATCCTTTGTATGGGGATCTCATATTTTATCTCCATACTACGAAGTTTCCCTTAGCTTTTTCGAAATATGAGCACCGAAAGTTACGTCACTTAGCCAAAAGTTATTTTATTATTGGTGACACTTTATATCGTCAAGGGGTCGATTCAATCCTTAGACACTGCTTAACTCTCAAAGAAGATGAGGTTGTGCTGAATGATTGCCACAGTGGACCTTTTGGTGGTCATTTATATGGTCTTGCTATAGTCCAAAAAAATCGTGCATGCTCAATACTTTTGGCCTTCGATTTTCAAAGTTTATATTGAATCGGTTAAAAAGTGTTATCCACGTTAGGTTTATACTCGAAAGATGCACGCTCATCCAGCTCCACTCTTTCCTGTCATCACTGTCAGCCCCATCACAAAGTGGGGTATTGATTATACTACTTGTAACCCACCTCTAGCTAAAGGTCACAAGTACATTATTGTAGCTGTAGATTACTTCACGAAGTGGGTTGAGGCTATGCCTAATTTTGGGAATGACAGTGAGACAGCAGCCTTGTTCCTCTTCAATCAAGTCATTTCTCGATTTGGTATCCCCAAAGATATTTTCACTGACCATGGCAGTCATTTTCAGAACATCATGATGGTTGAATTGGCTCTGAAATTAGGTTTTCGGCAGGAGCATCATCTCCTTATTATCCTCAAGCCAATGGGAAGGTTGAAGCTGCTAACAAATCCTTGAAGACAATTCTTCAATGGACGATTGAAAAATCTAGATCCAATTGGCATATCATGTTGTATACTGCGCTTTGGGCATACCGGATGTCAGTAAAGGCTGCAACCGGTTTCACTCCGTTTGAGCTGGCTTATGGGTTGGAATCTATATTTCCTATTGCACGTGAAATTCCCTCCCTTAAGTTAGGTGTTGAGATTCTTCCTGACACTTCTAGTCTTGAAGATCGCCTTCTTCATCTAGAACATCTTGATGAGCAGTGTCGAGATGCAGCTATGATGAATGAGGTGCATAAGAAACGAGTAAAGGTTCAGTAAGATAAGGCGGTCAAACCTATGGTTTTCTCTGAAGGTGACCTTGTCTTGGTTTATGCCCAAGAGAAGGTTTCCTTCGGGGAAGGCAAGTTCAAATCTATGTGGTATGGCCCCTTTATTGTCAAAAAGGTCTTGAAGAAAGGATCTTATGCCTTGATTGACTTTGATGGGAACGAGTTGGCAGAGCCCAGAAATGGGATCTATTTGAAGAAGTACTATGCTTAGGCTTATACCTAGCATATTGCTTTGTTGTATATATTTTATTTTTTGTACATATCTGTGTTTCGATTTTTGGTGTGGTTTTGATGAGTTTGATCTGCTTTGGTAGGTAATATTGGATGAAATTGTTAAACACACACATGGTGTATGAAGAAAGATAAACACACGCATAGAAAGATAGGCATTCGTTGCATCTTTATTACACATAGATGTACATTTATAATACAATGGTGTGACTGTTGGATTCATCTTCTAAGGTCACTTGGACTCCTTTGTGACGCTTCGTCTTCCACACCTACCCATGGAGGATTAGGTGTTCAACATTCCCCCCCTTAATTCGAAGGGGTATGTGTGAGACCAAGAAGAGAATTGTAATACAAATCTGCAAAGTATGCATGGCAGCACTTAGGCTAAATCAGCTCTCTGAAATGTTGACATAAAGAGGTGGTTTAAGGATGACCACCAACACTGGAACGCAACACTTATTGCAGTTCCTGGAACTCTTCCAAATCTGGCAAGAAGCTAAGGGCTTATGCTAGAGGAATTTTCCCTCATATTTTAAAAGGGAGACCTTCAACCTAAAAGAAGGGAAGTCTACCACCTGTGATGGTTTAAGGATGACCACCAACACTGGAATGCTTGATGCAATTCCTGGAACTCAACCAAAACTGGCAAGAAGTTGAAGTCTTCTGCTAGAGGAAGTGTTTTGAAAGAGGAAGAATATCAACCTTACAAGGATGGTTTAAGGCTGTCCATCAACCAAAGGCATGCTCATGGGCATCCGTTTCTCTGGCTACAACTCTAAATCTAGAATGACAAATTGTGGCTCAGGCTCGCTTGAACTACTGTGTCTCTGGCTACAACTCTGAATATGGAACGAGAGATTGTGGCTCAGGCTTGCTTGATCTGACTTCGAAGCTTGTAGATGACCACCATTTGCCCCCCTGTCGGGTACAAGGTGAGATGATGGTGAAAACTCGACAGCAAGTTTTTTCAATATTCGAGAACAAGTTCTGACATGTGACTTAAACATCTTCTTGGTTGTCGATGCCCATTTCCAAGAAGCGATCCATCTAAGATGAATCTTTGTTCTTGCAGGAGGCTTGTTTCGGAAGCATCTGTGTGAGAATGGGTGTGCTAACCACAGTGCTTGCATGGATAAATATCAAAATAGTGATCTTTCATATGGCCAAATTGATCACATTGTTGGCATTTTACAATTTGTTGTTGTTGTTGTGGAAGTGGAGCAGGATCTAGAACAGCTGAATGTGAACTGTCATAAAGAAATCTGACACTCTAAAATTTTATGGGCTTGGAGTAGTCCAGAATATGAAATGACAACTCCTTGTCATATCCAAGACTAGTTCTGTGCTTGTTGTGGACAAGCTCTTCCCAAGGTGTGATGATGGGCTTGGGAAGTGCAAGCTGAGCCGCTACATCTGAATGTAAATATGCTCTTGTACAAGGAACTGAATGTGAACCGACTACAACTTTATATTCTTGCTTATGATGAGAGTCCTTCTCAATTTTATAAACAGAAACAAATTCAGAATGATGACTCTTTTGCTGAAGTTCATCTTGCTGAAGCTGAGACTCCAACTGCAAAAACTCAATCTTGTCTTGTGCATCTTGCAAGCAAGTTTGAATATTAAGAAGAGAATTCTTGCTCATTTTTACCATATCACAAACATTGGAATGAATGAGGTTATTCAACAACTCTAATGTATCATTTATTTTATCCATTTTCAGCAACTCGGGCTCAAGAAATAAAGGGTGTCAACTTCAACCGATAATGCACCCATTTATAATGTGATTCAATTTACTTTCAAAAGAATACAAGTGACTTCAAAGAAGTATACAAAAATTTCTCAACGAATCAAGGTTATACTTCAAACATTGATTGCAACTATGAAGAAGCAATATCCACTCACAATGTTAGTACAATACAATGTCACTGCAAATATTTTTGTAAATGTGCATCAAAAACCACTATGCAATAACCCTTTAAGGTAGATGATTTATCTCTTCTTCAAAGAACTATTTTACACCAACAACTCTAATTCCACAAAAAGATATTCACAAGCTTGGATGTTTTACTATCTGAGCATATGGTCTTGAGCTTGCTATATTACTTCACAATAAAGAGGAAGGAAAATTCCAAAAACTATGAGTAAGTTTTATGATGCCACCAATTTTCAACATTTGCCTTCACATTGTCATGCCACACATCTTGGTCACTTTTTCATAATAGAAAAATATACAAAAAAAACTTTATTCTTCACTATAGAAAATTCATATCTCCATTTACCATTTCCTCTCTCTCTCTTTTTTTTTTTTTTTGGAAAAAAAATTCTAGGGAAAAACAGAGGTATTATCTGGGGGAGGTGTTTACTGGGAAAGGATTTATTTGGGGGAGGTGAAACTAGGGAAGGTATTATGGGGGATTTTAATCTGTAAAAAAAAAAAAAAAAATCATTTGCAGAAAAAAAGGGAGATAATTAAAAAAAAAAAATGGGAGGGGATTAAGTAAAAAAATGGGAGGGAATTAATTGAAAGTGGGTGGGAGGGAGGGAGGGAAGGCCGAGCGGCCAAGTGAGGGGAGGGGAGGGTCGAGCGAGGGAGGCGGAGGTAGTGAGGGGGATGGGGGAGTGTTTGCAAAGGGGGAGCAGGTTAAGGGGTAAGGGGAGAGGTCGAGGGGTCGAGTGAGGGAGGGAGGAGGGGTCGGGTGAGCGAGGGAGAAGATGCTGTGAGGGGGTGGGGACTAGGGAGGGTGAGGGAGCGTAGGGTGAGCGGGGAGGGGAGTGGGAGGGGGGTGAGGGAGTGAGTTGTGAGGGGGAGCAAGTGGGATAGTCATAAGGCAGGGAATGGGTGAGGGACGGTTGGGGAGGCAGGTTGGGTGTGATTGCAGGCTGGGGTGGGGAGCAGTGATGGGGTGGGTGTATTACAGTGAGGGGGGAGAGTCGTAAAGTGGAGGGGGAGCGGGTGAGTTGGGTGAGAACGGGGTAAGGGAAACGGCCGATGGCCGAGGGCGGAATGGGGGTGGGGGTAAGTGCAAGGGGTGGGGGGTAGTGTAGAGAGAGCGTAGGGTAGAGGGGGGTCATGGGTGAGAGATGAGGCCGAGAGCTAAGTGTGAGGGTTGGGTGGAGTTTGGTGAGGTGAGTGCAAGTTGTGAGGGAGAAGAGAGTGGTGGGTTGGGACGGGGGCCATGAGGGCCAAGGTGCTGAAATTTTTTTTTTTTTTTTATTTATTTGGTTTAAAATAGTAAAATATACAGCATTGCAGAGGGTGAGGGAAATTGCAGAATTTGCAGAAAATTTCTCAAATATACAGCAGAGAACTGGAGAAACAGTATAATTTGTAGAAGTTGGAGGACAATTTTGTAGAAATTGTTTCGCCAGAAATTTGCAGAAATTTTCAGAATATTAACAGAAATTAGCATCAGAATTTTCAATAGAGACCCACTTTAAACAGTAGCAGAAAATATTTTTCCTGCAGCTCTCCAATTCAATATTTTCTAAAATTCAGAGCTTGCAGAGTAATGTGCAGAAATAAAAGTAGGCAGAAATTGCAGAAAAATTGCAGAATTGGAAGGAGAAGTGAGAAAACCTGCAGAGTTTAAGATGCACAATGTTGCTCTTCACAAAACTTATTTCTAAATGCTGCAAAAATCACTACTGTAGAAAATCTCTGAATGCCACAAAAATGACCAAATTTTTTTGCAGATTTATACAGGCCACAAAAACAAATGGCTCACACAAAGTTGAGTTGGTTATGAACGTATCAGCTCTGATACCATGTTAAACACACACATGGTGTATGAAGAAAGATAAACACACACAAAAAAGAAAGGCATTCATTGCATCTTTATTACACATAGATGTACATTTATAATGCAATGGTGTGACTCTTGGATTCATCTTCCAAGGTCACTTGGACTCCTTTGTGACTCTTCATCTTCCACACCTACCCATGGAGGATTGGGTGTTCAACATAAATGATTCACTTTGGCTTTGCCGATGGTGCTAGTAGACATACTTGGAACATGGCTTCCGCGGATTGGGTAATCCATTATCCATCCGGTCAGTTGTTAGTTTCAAGAGGTGTCTACATTGGTCCTGCTTCGAACAATGTAGCAGAATACACTGCAATGGTCAACCTACTCTCGGAGGAAATATCTTTGGGTGTTGATTCGTTAGTAGTTTACTTGGATTCATAGCTGGTGGTTTCGCAGTCGAACAACACCTATCGTGTCAGAGACCCATTTTTGCATCAATTGTTTTTTAGGGTATGTTTGTTACAATGTTCATTTCAATTTATTATGTTCATTTATATTCCTCGATCTGATAATTGGTTGGTAGAATCAGTAGCTAATCAAGCACTTGATTGGCATACTAATCATTCAATACTTAAATATCAAAAGCATCATTCACTATTGTACATTTGATACATCACATCATATAAAATCGCTATGTATATATATAGATCAGAGTGTTCAAAAATATACAAAATTTGGACCATCATGTCCTACAAAATTGGGGCTTATGCCCGATCATGTCTATCATCAAAAAATATTATAGTCATTCGATCACATCTATAATCTACTCTTGAGGTTCCTGCCCAACATTTGTATTCCTATAGAACACAATGGCAGTCGCTACATCGCGGAATAACCGCACCCAATCTTGTGGTACTCCTACCACCCGCCTCTGGATAGCCTCTGGTAGGTCCTCTATAGCGGCCATAAGCACTTGGCGAGTCAAACTCTCCAAGTTTCTCTATACTGCATGGAGGGTCCTACCAGGGTCTTCAGCATCCGCCTCACCTCTGCGGCGCTTGTGCCTTGGGTATACCTCTGGTTTAACTGGTCCCATGTTTGCATCATGATCATTATAATTTTGTAATTCATTTTTTCCAATCAAAACCATTTTTTAATTTTCCATATAATTTGAAAAAATCGAAAAAAACAATCATCGCATAATAAAAAATAAAAAAATGCAATCTTACCAATTGTGCCCCATGTCGCTTCGGGTGGAAGGAATAGATCAGATTCTGCTCGAAATTCCATCCTGGCGTAGGGATAATCTTCCACTGTGATGACTTGTTCTTCCCACCATTGTAAGAACTCATCATCCCAAGTGGTTCAAGGAACCTCACTTCTAATAATCTTCATCAGATCTGCCCATCGAGCTATTCTTGGATCTCTCGAGCTACTGATAGTAGAGATGACTTTGGGTTGTAACCCCTAGGAACCTCTTGAAGAAGAATGTCAGCAAGATTGTGTTGTATCCAAAATGTTTAGTCTTTGCCTTCCGTATTTAAGTTAATTGTTTTTTTATATTTCTTAGCAAGGTTGTACACCAATAAAAAAGGTGAATCAAACATTCCACTGCTATACTCATGTGTGTATGTGAAGCCTAATGCAAATAATCTGAGCCTGCTACTCTGCCAATGGTAAAGAGAAGGATATTCATGTACAAATCCTTCATATCTCTGATGGGAATTTGAGTTCCCACCTTCTTTTCATCATCCACGTTAAGCCCTCCCACAGGCTTTCCATGCAAATCTACTAGGTCTCCCCTTCAGGAAAACCCAGTAATGAAGTATATGTCTTCCACTTCTATTCGTAGTGGCATCTGATCAATTATGAAACAATCTCCTTTCAGTTCCCAATGATCAACCAGCGTTTGAAGCAAACGAACATTGCTTTTCATATTCAGCATTTTGAAAAATTTGAGCAATCCACAATTCCGAAGAATATCTAAGGATGTTTGGTCCTCCATCACTTCATTATCAATTGCAATATGCTCACGCTCTCTTCAACTAATCGACATCCTCGGAAAAATCATCAATTGACTGATTAGATACAATTTTTTAATTTTCTCTCTGCGCATACACGACCTAGCTTGTACACAGTCGCATATCATATGTAGGTTTCTCCACATGAATCCGCGTATGCGTAGAGGGTTTCAATGAAAATCTCTTTCCTACGGTCAAAAATCCAAAATTTTGCTTTAAACAGGAACGAAATTGATGAATAGGATGAGTCTAAGGTTTACCTAACTGATTTGACATGATTTGGTGGTTGGTTGCTCTGTATTTGAGAAGAGAATTTTTTCCCCATAGCTCTTTCTCCACTTTTGCAATGTAAAAATGATCAAAATGTGAGTCAAACTGTCTATTTATGCCCAAATTTTGAAAAAATTTCACAAATTTTGTTCAGGCTTTGAATTTGATTAAGGTTGTTTAACCTTTTGGCTCTTAAGCGTTGGGAAAATTATTTTTCAGGTACATTCTGCTGAATTTGAGATCTTCCTAGATTTCCTTCGGATCCATGACCGCTGACCTGTCATGGCAAGTATTTGATTTCAAACTGGCATATAGGTTAGGGAATTCACTTTCCGTTTCATTTTTTCATACTGGCCTCCATTTTGATCACTTTCCATAGGGTCGATCCCATTATGTCATGAGTACTTAACCCATTTCACTTGTCGATTTTTTAATCATGACTTGGTAGTAGAGCCATCCTTTACATGGGCTTCCTATTTAGTTCCTCGCTAGCATTTTTCGCCCATGCTACAATTATGTAGGCTCGGGAGTCCTCTTTGAAGCTTCATTCTTCTTCTTTTTCGCTATCTTTATTTTGGCTATTTACCCTAGAGGCTCCCATATGTTGTTGAGTTGTACTACTGCACTGCATATTGGCTACTTGTTTATCTTGGCCTTTAGCCAGCTTCATTTGGACTCATGTTTAAGCCCCCTTTTGACCATGTCTTTCTGTACAAGTTAACCATGCAATCACTTAACTTCTGCGACTTGAAACCTTTACCCATGGATGGAACATTCCTTTGAGTGTCACTTACCAGTTTTCACGACTTTGCATTGAGTATAGGATTTTTCCTATCCCAGGAACTAGTGCATTTGTTTTTCGACACTCGTTCTATCCATTGTACTATAGGCATTCTTTTATTCTTTTTCAGGCCTTGGAATATGAAAAAGAAAAAAAAAATTATTTGAAAAAGAGCAGGAACGGGATATTACTTCAATACTTGATGGCAGCTACAGTGTTAGTTGTTTCACCCTTGAACAAAGCACAAAAAAGCTAAGTCTTTTCTCCATTTGGGATGGTTTTAGTTTTTGACTTAAGAGAACTCATAACCTTGTTTTCGAGTCAATACTCCCCCGGTTGGTTATCTCTTCCAATCATATGGATGGTTTGTTTAAGCCTCCTGCATGAAAAACTTAGAAAAAGTTATCATTTGCTGCCATAGTCAACATGAGTCGTGCTTTTGTTCAAGGGAAGTCAACCTGAGTCATCCTTTATGCGATGTCTCTTGACTCATTTTTTTGTCGGCCTTCCTGGTCTTGTCAATATCTTGTTCTATCACATAAATTATTTGGTCCTTAGCTCGTGCCGGTTTGAGAAGGTCTCCACTGACTTATTGTTGGCGGGTTTGTCTCTTATTGACTACAACATATTGCTCTGAGAGTAAACCTAGAGTCATACCCTGGCCCTATTTACATCGTTGATAGGTAACCTTGTGCTCAGCATTTGATCAACACCATGGGTCTTTGACTGAGTGGTTTCCATTGTGTTCTACTTCAGCTTACATTATCACACCTGGGATTCGTGCAGTACCTTGATTTCCATTTGACCCTATCGGTGGATATCTCACCTCTTGTTGGCGACGAAACAGGTCTCGCGAGCAAGACCCAGGTTCAGGGATTGGGCCAACAAGGGAGTTTGTTGTAGTCTATCACCACGTCGGCATTTTCACCCTACTTCTAAGAGCAGAGAGTCTAAACCGAGGCGTGCCGCGACCACATGAAGGAGGGGAACAAATCGGTATCGGCAAATGGATCCGCAACTTGAAGCTACATAGAATTGTTTGCATACATAACATCATACGTAGAAGATATTCTTAGAACATCATGCAGATACTAAGAAAATAAAATTTTAAAGGACCACATACATCATGTAACATATTCAAGTCCTACTGTAAGACAACAACCTTCAGATGTATTAATAACCTTTCAGCGGATCAAGAGTTACATTGCTCGACAGAATGAGCTTCCAAATCCCATTACAAAGATCCCGCAACACAGATAGAGAGATACTACATAAATAATAGATCAATGGAGACACAGTGGATACAATGATGTCGAGCCCCAAGCAGAGCTCTGCCACGACGTTTTCTCTTCAGCTCCGTTCTGCTCTAACCTTTCCGATCCCTCTGTATTTGTGCATGATTTCCTTTTCTGCTGGGTGACGGCCTATTTATTCACCCGCCAACGCAACTATTAGTTTCTCTTTTGTTCTTACTCAGCTGCTTTCGTCTTCTTCCTGTTGCACATGAGTTCCATTATCTGTTCTTTTGCTGCATCTTCCCTTCGTCTGCACTTGTCTGCGCCAACCTCGTCACCTATCTTCTGCTCCTCCGCAATATCGGCAGCTCCGCTGCCTACCGTTGTTGCTCCTGCCACGTTCCAATCTG
This sequence comes from Pinus albicaulis, assembly GCA_034641835.2. Classification (NCBI taxonomy): domain Eukaryota; kingdom Viridiplantae; phylum Streptophyta; class Pinopsida; order Pinales; family Pinaceae; genus Pinus; species Pinus albicaulis. The sequence continues at coordinate 14,962 of JAXQQM020073796.1, read as the reverse complement.
CAACCCAAAATCTTCTCTTCATGCAAAATTCAAAACAAGGGCCCCAAAAGGCCCCTACCACAGTCTCTTGACTCGTCCCGAGTCAATCGCAGATCACTGTCTCTACCTCCATAACTCTGCTTGTTCCTGCCTCCTGTTCCGTCAACTGTCCCTCCTCTTTTTGCTCAAACAAGGGCCCCAATTCAGGGACCTTTGCAAGGGCGGCGACCTTCAGTTCCTGGAAAGAAGTTACAGCCTTCTGCCACTCCTGCAGAATTGGGTTGTGGCACTGTCGTATTTCCCAACCAGTGACTCCATATTTACAATTCTTCTGTCTATCTCCAGCTCAACAAATGATGGAATTGTTCTAGCCATCTTCGCTCTACGCTAGTATACCTGTATCACTGCTTCGCCTCTGCATTCCCGGCTCGCTTCCTCCTGCAACCTTCCCTGTTCTTTTGTGCTCACAACTTCCCTTGCTCCTTGAGATGTTTCTAACTCAAAAATCTCTGGCATTCTCGCACTTTTCTACATGCAAGCTATGTAATTAACCGGCACGAGTGAGGTTGATGAGACCCCATAACTAATTAATTCTTGCTGGCGTCCTCCACGGCGATAATCATGTGGGTAGTCGTCGACTGAGGTGTATTATGACATCTGCTGATGGTGGTGTGGGGAAATGGGTGGACGCGACGACTGAGGTTACTTCTAATTATGGAAAAATGATTACTGCACGGTTACTTCTAATTATGGCAATTTATGTTGCAAATCCTGGCGATCCCACAGACTGACACAAGTACTGAATGAAATTATGGAGACTGACACTTGACACATTTTCGTATCCTATGGGGATGGCATGCTGGACGCGCCCCTCCCCGACCACAATCGGTTGCGTTGCGGTACCCGCAACCCAGCGGTTATTAACGACCTATGCATGGACAAATGACTCTACCTACGCTCACCTTGGGTGCGAGAGAGTTATTCAACTACACTACTCTACTGACTTCTCTTGGGGTGCGAGAGAGTTATTCAACTACACTACTCTACTGACTTCTCTCGGGTGCGAGATTTATTGAAAGAAAAGCTAAAGAAAATTAGTCATGGTAGGGCTTTAGGCGTGCTCCATTCACCCATCCAGGTAAAACAGTACCGTCCAGTTGAGCCAACCGAACTGCTCTGGAATCTTTAATTTCGACGACGAAGTAGGGTCCCAACCAGTGCATCTGCAATTTCCCTAGAAATTTTTGAAACCTGCTATCGTATAGCAGAACCTTGTCGCCAATCAGGAACGTTTTGCTCTTGATGTGGTGATCATGCCACGCCTTCTGCTGATATTTCTGAACTTTTTGATGAAACTCGGCAAGGAACATTGCCTCATCAAGTTCCTATAATTCGTGCAGGCGTTCCGATAGTGACTCCTCCTCCGAGAACTTTAGGGAGGTGGCGATAAGAAGGCTCGGTATGGTGAACTCGGTGGGAATCACAACTTCATGGCCATACACCAACTGGAAAGGTGTTTGATTCGTCAAGCGCTTCACCGTTGTTCGGTAGGCCCACAGTGCGGCTAGCAAACATTCATCCCAATCATCCCATTTTGCATTGCAAATCTTCGTCAAGCCTTTTTTGAGGATTTTGTTGAACGCTTCGACAGTGCCATTGGCCTGTGGGTGGTACGAGCTGCTTTTGTGATGTTGTATCATGAAAGTGTCAAGCAACGATTTGATTGTGTCATTAAGGAAGTGTGTACCTTGATCACTGGTTAAGCTTCCGGGGTAGCCAAATCTGTTGATGATGTTTTCAAAGATAAACCGGGTTGTCGTCTCGGCCATACAATCCCATGCCGCCACTGCTTCAGCCCATCTGGTGAGATAGTCCGTGGTAGTGATGATGTGCCGGACCTTTGAATGCCTGGCTACAGGTGCTATGGGGCCTAAGAAGTCGACAGCCCACTTCTCGAACAGTTGCAATACATTCACCGGGTGTAGTGGGAGCTTGTCTCTGTGAGAGGGCCTCCATGTTCTTTGATAAACATCGCATTTATTGACAAAATATTTACTATCGGCATGGACCTTCGGCCACCATAGTCCAACTTGTAACACTTTCCTGGCTGTGGGTTTCGCCCCCACGTGTCCTCCCGCGATGCCGCTATGGCATTCCCACAGAACGGCTTCGCATTCATGGTCGAGGACACACCTCCGCAGAATCTCATCAAGTCCCAATTTATACAACTGCCCTGCAATCAGTTGGTAGTCAGCGGGGCAGACGACTAGGTGTCATTTCTAGATCGGGGTATAGTGTTGAGGACACTGCCCCGTGGTGAGGTATGTTGCGATGTCGGCCAAATAATCTGGTATGGATTATACCCGGAAAAGATTAGGATCAGGCAACTGATCATCTAGAGAGCCCTCATTTTCACCAGTCTCCAACCAGGATAAGTGATTGGGCCCGACATTCAGCCTCCTCAGCTTGAAAATCACTTCTAAGGTGAATTCTTGAAAGAGTAAGAGCCAGCGACATATCCATCCTTCCAAAACTGGCTTATTGACTAGGTATTTCAATGCAGAATGGTCCGTGAAGAATTTGAACTTACCCCCTAGGAGATAGTGGTGGAACTTCTGGAGCGAGTACACCATGGCTAGTGCCTCCCTCTCCGTGGTGGTGTAATTCCGCTCTGCGTTAGACAACTTGCGACTTGCAAAGTACACTGGGTGGTTGACTGTTGTCTCCCCCAGTTGCGCTAAGATAGCCCAAGTGCAATACCGGAAGCATCGATATGCACATGAAACTGCTTATCCAAATCTGGGTGAACTAGAATGGGTGCAGTTGCCAAATTCTCCTTTAAAGCGTCGAGGGATAATCTGCAGTCATCCGTCCACTGAAACACCTCTGACTTCTGTAGTAATTTTTCCAAAGGAGCAGTTATCTTCACATAGTTCCTGATGAACCGCCTGTAATAGCCTGTGTGCGCCAGCATTGATCTCAACTGCTTCACAGTCTCTGGTGCTTCCATGTGGACGATCACGGCCACCTTGGCGGGGTCGACACAAACCCCTTATCTGCACACCACATGCCCTAGGAGAGTTCTTAATGGAACAATGAAGATGCATTTCTTCAGGTTCAATGAAATTTTCAATTGCCGACACCGGTCGAACATTATGCGTAGTAGGGTGGCATGATCCTTCAATAGGCTATAGATTGTCCAGTCGTCCATGTAGACTTCCAGGAACTTATGAATATATTCTCGGAAAGCAGCTATGACAATATTAGAAAAAATGGCAGGAGTGTTCTTCAACCCAAATGGCATCACGTGATATGAAAAGGAAACCCATTCGGTAGTGAAGGTCGTTTTCTTCTTGTCCTCTTCCGCGATGCGCACCTGATGATATCCGGAGAACCCATCAGTGAAGGAGTATGCCTCATTTCCCGCAACATTGTCCAATACTTCGTCGCTGAATGGGGTAGGGAATGGGTCATGAATGTAGGCATTGTTCAAACTTCGGTAGTCCACACAGACGCGGATCTTTGACTTGTCCTTCTTATTTTGAATGATGATGGGACTCACCCACTCTACTTCTTCCACAGGGAAAATTAGGCCTACCTTCAGCATTTTGTCGATCTCTAGTTTGACTTTCTCCTTTATCCATGGGTTCAACTGGTAAGGTCGATGCTTTACTGGCCTGGCGTCCGACTTCAATACAATTCTCATCTCTTCGAGATCCCCTTTGATCCCTTTTAAATCTGCAACTGATGAAGGGAATAGGTCTTCGTATTCATGGAGGAGACTAAAAATTTCCTTCGTTGTCTCCTCATCCCAGTAGTCCCCAACTGTGGCCAGCTTGGGTTTTTCTTCCGTGCCGATATTTAGTTTTTTAGTCTTCAGCGGACGTAGATGGACTCCTTCAGTGGTAGGCTCTTCTTTGATGTTCCACTCTCCTTCTGTATCTTCGAAATATAGGTGCCTCAAGTCCTCCAAACTGTCATCTTAAGGCTCACTATCAATCCTTTGGCAAGCCAACTTGTTTCTGCCATCGGGGTTCAACACCAATGGTCCCCAGTCTACGCTCTGATTGGGGAAAAACAGTATTCCTTTTATGGCCTGTAATGCTTGGGATATCAGGTCTGTCTTCCCCTTAAAGGAGAAGCACTGAACAAATTTGTCTGTAACCTCCTGCCAAGAACTGGTCCCTCTCTTCCTCTCTTCTTCTAAGTACCAGGCATGTGGGATGGTATCCAAGGAGTGGACAAACCGATGTACCCACTGCTCCTCCAGGTATCCCACACTTCGCCATTGCTTCTGAAAGACTTTCAGATGGTCTCTTGGATCGGAAGTTCCTCGGTACCTTCTCTTGCTTCGAGGTCCTTCGTCTTCTTTAAACTGCGCCCTCAAAGCTGTCGCAACACAACTCCACCACGACAAGGAGTTGCAATGATTTTTCCACCACCTGGCAGAGGTGGACTATAATGCCACGTCCAAGAGTGGTATTATGTTCTCCTCTAGTACCTTGTCTTCTACCTTCGCAATGAAGGTATTTATTGCTTGCATATTGGACAAGGTGGGGTAGTCCCTTATCTCAGCCCCAATCCAATGGACTCTTGCAATATTGGCGCATCTCCTTGTGCTGGTCTCATACCTGCGTTGCTGCTAGTCTTCCCAAGTGATTTTTGAGCCCAGCTCCGAGCTCTGGATACTTCGCCAGCTTACGGAGCCTGTCGCTATCGGGTTAATGTAATCCTCCCTCTTCCCTGCTGTCATCTGATAGAGGTTTTCCAAATATCTGAGCATCCTCCCTATTATCTACTGTTTCTGTATATCTCGGATCTTGATACGGGTCGAGAGGCTGAGTGACTCGAACTTCCCCATCTTTGAAAATCATCAGCTCCTTCTTGAGATCAATGATAGCATAGTTTTCAAAAGCCCAGTCGATTCCTAGCAATGCAGGGTATGGATCTTTGTCTCCCATAATATCTATTACCTCAAAGTCTGTGTAGGTCTTTACCCTTGCGATGTATACCTCGACGTCTTCGAGTCTGCCGATTGGCACAATGCAGTACTGGTTTTCCATCCTGAGCTGGATCGGCGAATAAGTCAACTGTGGTCGCCCTAGAGCTTCCCAAGTCTTCCGGGGTAGGATATTGATGTCGGATCCCAAATCGAGCATGGTGTCCCTGATCTGAAATCCCGCAACCTGCGTGTCTAACCGGAACTCTTTTCTCGTTCTCCTTTTGTTCCGCTTTACGCGTTGTACATACTGTGGTGTTGTTTCCAAGGATTCCCTCGCTCCTGCGCTCCCCTGCAACACTTCCTCTAGGGTATGCTTGAGTTGTTCCTGCATTGAAGCGTTGTCAACAATTTTGAGGAATAGGTGGAGCCATTCCTCAATCAGAGCCCCCATAGCACCCTGGTCTCTGGTATCCTTCTTCACAGGTAACTTAATACCTTTGTCTCCCCCTAGATGGGAAAAAGTTTCTGCAGCCTCCTGGAAATATTTCTTATGTATTTCCGGCCTGATCAGTTGTTTCGGGGATGCTGGCCTGATCATCCGCCTCAGATCCTTCTCACGATCATCCTCCCCCGTTTTCTTCCCTCCTCGCGTAACTATGGCTACGTTCGTCATGGTCAGAGTCTCTGTCCCTCGAGGTTCTGCATTCACCAGATTCGTGCCTCTCTGCCTTGCTCGTTCCTCCCACTTCTTGATAAGTTCAGGGTAGTCCTTTGTTGCGTGTGTGTTCACGCGGCACTATGAGCACCACGGTCTTCTGGTTAGGGAAAATTCTTGGGCCACATGCCCCTCCTGATCACAGTTGTAGCATCTTAGCGGACCCCGTCCGCTTATACGACCTCCCCTCATACCGCCTCCTCTGCCTCTGGGAGCCTCATTCACTCTATAGGAGGGCCGATCTAATCGGTCTGCCAATGCATCTAGAGCTCGACACTTTGATGTGTTGTGGGTTGTCGAAGCACAAAACATCTAGTACACATTGTTCAGAACGTTGGAGTACTTCTGCAAGATCGGACACATCCGAGGTTGATGACCCACTGTTCGGCAGATTTCACAATACTCTGTGGCAACCTGGGTTGGTTGATTTGGGAACTCGGTATACGGTTGTTGCAGCGGATAGACCCCTTGCGAGTTTATCTGCGCAACCCCTCCGATAGGTGGAGCCCCCTGTACTGCCTTTCTGAGGCCCCCACTCCCGGGCTGCGCAACCGAGGATACTCGATCGCCACGTGTCCTTCTACTAGGTAGTGTGTGCACCAGACGTTCGACCTGGCTAGTCTTATAGGCTACATCTCCTTAAGTTTTTCGGTCAGATTGGAAATCTAATGTTGCAGTTCCAGTAGGGATGGGTCTTGCGAGGCCGCCCCTCCCCTATATTCCTGGGGGTAGCCAACCATCGCTTCTATCTTCATAGCTTGTTCCAATGCATCCTGCAAGTTATCGATCTTTTGCTGAGTGAGGGGGGTTCGCGTCAAGGGAAGCAGAGCCTTGATGAACTAGTCCCTCTGATGATTTGGGTCGATCGGGTAGCTGAGTTTCCCGATCGCATCTTTGAACCTACGCATCAGCTCCCACGCAGTCTCTCCTTCTCTTTGATTGATCTCCCATAGTTCGGACATACCTTGCTGGTCCGTTTGGGGTAGCTTAAACTCTCTGAAAAAGTCCCGCTTGACGTTCGTAATCACTGGATTCTGGTGGGCCTCTAACCACTTTATGAACCAGTGCAATGCCTTTTCTCTTAGCGTGGTTTGGAATTCGATCAGCTTTCCCGCATCTGACGTCTGCCTTTCCCTCCATATGGCTTCACAGAGGTACCAGTGCTATTCCACATCGTCGTTACCTTGCCCAGAGAATTCTGGGTACCGGGTGAATGACCCCGCCATATTCACTTGCGGAGGTGTAACTAGAATGAACCCTCCAGGTCTTGGTTTCATAAGTATACCACTGGTAATGCTACTATTAGCAAGCATTGGTACTGACAACTGATTGCTATTCAATCGACTCAGCTCTTTTAACTTAACGAAAATATCACTTAAGGGTTTATAGAGTACCAGGGGAAGGTAGGGATCCCTGCTATTTGAACTTTGGGGAGTAGAAATACCTGGAGATATGAATTCTGTCCTTTCTTGGAATAGCTGCTGCATCGCAACGTACCACTCGACATCGGAATCTTCTTCTGGGCGTGCGTCGACATGTCCTTCGTCAGACATCGTCTCTCTCTCCCCCCTGGTCGGGCTCCCATGCACCCGCCGCACTCCCTTAATGGTCCCTCCCCTCTCCTGGGGACCCACCTAGCCTTCCATGTCCACTATCCTCTGAGGCGCCTCCCTTTTATCCTTCCGACTACTCCCCTGTCACTTCAACTTCCTCATCACCCTTTCTCGCCACCTTTCGGCAATCTTCGCCCTCCGATGCGCACGTTGCTCCCTCAACCTCCTTGCGGTTTCAACATCCATTCCCCGACTCCCTCGCTTCACGTTTCATGTAGCATTTGTCCCTCGGGCCCTTCCCCCAACACTGGAGGTTTACTCTTCCATTCTGGATTTCTGGAACTCCATCAGTCGTTCGTCCACCATCAGGGCCTTAATCCACAATGGAATTTCCTTCAGCAACTTCCCTCTTAGTCCGGATCAGAATATAGCTTCGGCTCTGGAGAACGACTAGTAGCACTCCGCTGAAAACTCCACAATATATCCGTCCATGGTAGATTCTACCCAGAAATCTACAGCTCGGGTCAACTCGGTATCCAACCGATGAAGGGCCACCAGATCTCCGTGCACCCACTTGCGGTTGATCTTCCGCGATTTGTCCTCAGTCACTTTGGTCTGCAGCCTCTGCAACCAGCTATAGAGTTCGCCGGGGAACTTTCCCCAGAGTATCTCGTAGGTATCGCTGGCAGAATCTGAGAAGAGAACTAGATCTCTGGTTGCCTTCTCTTTTTGGCTTCTCAGTTAAGCTTGCTGAGCTATAAACTGGTCTAGGTGGTTATCCCACCATCTCCATATTTATCCTTCGAAGATCCTTGATACCATGATCTAGTTCCACTAATGAAGTTTAGGGTCTCGGCAACGAAACCATTTGTTGGCAAGGAAACAGGTCTCGCGGGAAAGACCCAGGTTCGGGGATTGGGCCAACAAGGGAGTCCGCTGTAGTCTAGGACCATGCCGACATTTTCACCCTACTCCAAAGAGCAGAGCGTCTCACCCAAGGCGTGCCGCGACCACATGGAGGGGAACAAATCGGTATCGGCAGATGGATCCGCAACTTGAAGCTACATAGAATCGTTTGCATACATAACATCATATGTAGAAGATCTTCTCAGAACATCATGCAGATACTAAGCAAATAAAATTTTAAAAGACCACAAACATCATGTAACATATTCAAGTCCTACGGTAATACAACAACCTTCAGATGTATTAATAACCTTTTAGCAGATCAAGAGTTACATTGTTCGACAGAATGAGCTTCCAAATCCCATTACAAAGATCCCGCAGGACAGATAGAGAGATACCACAGAAATAACAGATCAATGGAGACATAGTGGATACAATGATGTCGAGCCCCAAGCAGAGCTCTCCCGCGGCGTCTGCTCTTCAGCTCCGTTCTGCTCTAACCTTTCCGATCCCTCTGTATCTTTGCATGATTTCCTTTTCTGCTGGGTGACGGCCTATTTATTCACCCGCCATCGCAACTATTAGTTTCTCTTCTGTTCTTACTCAGCTGCTTTCAACTTCTTCCTGTTGCACATGAGTTCCACTATCTGTTCTTTTGCTGCATATTCCCTTCGTCTGCACTTGTTTGCGCCAACCTCGTCACCTATCTCCTGCTCCTCCGCAACCTTGGAAGCTCCGCTGCCTACCGTTGTTGCGCCTGCCACGTGCCGATCCGCAACCCAAAATCTTCTCTTCATGAAAAATTCAAAACAAGGGCCCCAACACTGATGTGCAAAATTAGATTGAATTCATCAGAATTTGCATCAAATGTATAGAAAATATGATTATCTTGTTTTTCTCTTCCTAGTAAATTACATTTGGCCTTTTGCCTCGACCTCTTCTATTACCTCTACTATCCCTATTGAATAAAATAATCTATACAACCATGTAAAGAATTAATAAGAAAAAGAATTATGCTAAATGCAATAAAAACATTACCAATTTTGTTAAATATATTAAACATGGCCTAAATCATAATACAAACACTTAATTATTAAAATGGGTATGATACAATGAAAGTATTATGAAGAAAGTGCATTATTCAACATCACTGAACCTAACTCATAAGGTTTTTTATCTCTCCAAACATAAATATCAATCAAACAACACCACTCATCCCTTCACATTATCCTTAGAAACACATCACATGATTCCCATGTATATTTTGTAAATGAATAATGGTTACTAACTATGCATGTGATTTATTTATGGAACTTGAAACATATGGACATAATGGTATTCCATTTTAATTTGGGTGAGGAATCACATAATTTAATATATTCTATTAATGAATGATATATGGAAAATGAAAAGAATTAAATGACATGAAGGTAGGTCAAAAACAAAAAAATTCTACAATTGTGAACATGGGAGAAATCTGAGAAAGGATACATTGAGATTGAATGCCCAACATATGGTCGAAAATCATTTAGGAGACATTTTAATTTCCTGCATAAATTTCCCGTTATCAAATTCTTCATAAGGATAGTCTATAAGTAAAAAAATTCACGATATTTATCTTCAATTGATCCTATTAGATCAGTATTTTTTTTTCATCCATATCGGTTCATTTGGAGTGGAAAAAGTGGAGGAATCAACCCATGGGACTATTTTTACCGATGGGACCCAGTTTTCTGAAACAGGGTCTGAAACTTTTTGGGAGCATTTTGAGGCATCAAATGATAGTTTTTTAGGGGTAAAAGTTTTCTGCCTAAGCGCAACACCATTTAATTATATTCTACACTCAGAGATATTTCCAACAACACAAGAAGCGCATCAATCAGAGTCCATACGAAAAAGTTATGCCACTCAGAAGTTGACCTTCTTGTTTTCACACCTATAGTTTGGGAAGATGCTGCATCAACCCCCATTATTTATGGAAAATGGACTAGCCATGTATTTGTGATGTAAAGTACTCTAGAAGATTCTATATTGTAACTATAATCAACAGTTGATGTACTCAAAATTAACCACTAGTAGGTTATCAGACTGCGTTATAACTGGGCCACTAGGAGGAAGAGGAATTCCATTCTTTCGAGAGCATTTCGTTCCATAGTTGAGAAAAGATATTGAGGAGATATATGAAGTAGAGCACACAAAGATGATTTGTGCACTGTAGCAGCCCATAGGCCATAGACATTACTTCTTTGTACCTACAACCATATTTCCAAACAGAGAAAGAGAGCGGAACGACCTCACCTCTAGTTGGGTTTTCTCATGAAAGGGTTTCCCAAATTATATCTTGTGTCTTATGTGCATGTGTGGTATTATTTGTCATTCTATACTTTTATGCCTAATTTCCTTTCGCATACATGCACTAATTATAGTTAAATCTACAGGTCTAGAAGTTTGATAAAACTGTAATAGTGTAAAAATTCGTAATTTTAATATATTATTATCAAATATGTTGTGACGAACTGTCTAGTGGAATATCCACGAAAATTTATGGATCATCAATCATTCACATATTTAGTGAAAATTAATTGAAGTTATAGGCGAAAGTTTGACTTTCAATAACACTTCCACATACCATTAACATAACATGTATCGACTTAATGTAGTTCCTCACTTATATGTCCATCATTCAAACACTTATTGTAAACCAAATATTAGCATGTGTCATATGAACTTCCAAGTGGGCTTATATCGCATTTATGGTATGAACTAGTTAAACCCAAATATTGTCGTCGCCCATAACTTTGGTAAGGAACTTGGGGTTTTCAATATGAATTTAATCAAATTCATAAACCACATTTTTGCTTTCTTTATAATGGAACTATGGTTTTACCTTAACTCTCATAATTGAAACTTATATGATAGCTACCATTGAACAATGGACTTCATGAATAACTCACATTTTATTTAAAATCACATTCCAAGTTCTATAAGAATAAATACCATATATTTATTTATTGTATAATTTGGTTAGGATTCCACACTTAGACTTTACTATGTTGTGAACATGAACTATCTGTGATCACTTAAACGATTTGCAACTACCATGAGTTGGTATGAGTATTAATTTTATCATGCACCATAGTTTCTTATGGCCAAAAGAGACTAGCATTTGTGTTACCTAAAACTCACAACTACAAACATTCTCAAACACTAGGACTTGAAATAGAGCTTTGCACATGCAATTATGTAATCTGCTATATTCAGTAGTAAAAAATATTCATTTTTACTAGCTTTTAACATCAAGTAAAACTTCAAGCAAGCTAGGATATGAACTTCATCAATCTATTTTCAATACAAACTTTTGAATACTAAGAAATAATCATCTGAAAAATGAAAATATGAAGGGATAGTGAATCTTACACATTCAACTCATTTCAATCATAGAACAATTATCATTCACAACTTTCACAAAATTCTTTAATAAACAGAAAGATGAAGAAAAAGAATCTTAGCATTCATACTTTGTCTAAGCCACATTTAACATTTATCAACATAAAAAGAAATTATAGCAAAACTACATCAATACTAACCTTTAATGAGAAAAAAACAATGTGTGTTGAGCTTTAACTTCCTAAGAATATGATTGAGAAACTAGCAAGCATAATACCGTTCTAATTTTGTCCAGACATGAGCATAACGACTAGAGTTCTAAAACATAGAATGAACCATGAGTTTTTTTCCACAATGCAAATAACCAACTCTAAGGTAAGCCATCTACACAGTCATGGATGTTCATGCCACTTTTTATCATTATTATACATGCCACCTAACAGGTATAATGCAACAATTTTCACTGTGATTTGACATTAATTTGTTTCTTGGTCAATTTTTTTATAGTTTTTCTATAGTTAAACTTTAATAGTTTTTATTATTTGTTTATTTTAAATTTTTAAATCTATTTTTCTTGGATACCATTGGCTAGTAATTTCAACTTCTTATTGCTCGCTGGATGTCCTGATGGATGTCCTGCACTACCAAACTCCAGATACGACATTTCATTTTGTAAGTACAATTTACATCACTGAGAGATATATGTTGCCACATCATACCATACCACCATCAACTTTGTCATAAACTTCATATCAAACCTACGACAACTATATAATATCACAACGAACTTATTACCAAATCATTATATTAAATGTAACAATATTCGTATAACATGGTGGGTTCTCTTTAATTTAGTAACATTTATATGCTTTTTAATATCTTTAGTATTAATTCTTTGACCAAACCTAATAATTTTATTTTATTTTATTTTATTATTTCTATCCAATATTTTATTATAAATAATTAGCAGTTGCTCCAAAAGGCACAAAGAGAGGCCGATAGGTTTTTTAAATCAAAAAAGTTGTACAAGAAAATAGCAATTGATAACTTAAATTTAAGTTAATTTTTTTTGTATTTTTTTTTAAGTTTATAATATGTAACTATATTAGAATTGTTTAACAAAAACATTCTCCAATGTCATTAGAACCGCATGGTAGAATATTAAATACTAAATTGATTACATTATATTTTAAAGTAATCTAACTAATAGATGAGATGATATTTTAATTTACAAAAATTGAATGTCTCAAGGATCCATTTATACATAGAGTGGTTCTAAACTTCTAATAGTTAAGAATGCATGCCTTCTTGTAAAAGGTTAAAAGTTCAAATTAAAAAAGGTAGAAAATAGACATCTAGGAATCAAATCACTAGGCAAAGACATCGAATTCATATTTAAGTATAGCTTCCTTCATAAATCATACATTGCAATAAAAAATAAGCTTTATCATAGCTATATAGCAACAGCATGTGGGATTCAACTAATATAATTATCCCAACTTGCAAAAGACGAATTGAAATTTAGTTAGAGTGTAATGGTAAAAAACCCAACTTGGAGAAATATTCGTGGAAATTAAATTACAATATAATAGAAAAATGTGAAGTAAACCTGGTTAAAATAAATATGTGAATTAAAGATTTATTCATTACATTATAGTTTAAATATTACTTTATATATTAAATATTAATTAAATATGTGAACTTACTATTTTTTTTTACACAAGTCTTACTAGTGACATGTGAGTTCAAATTGGGCAACTTAGAAGTTTATGGTTACTTTCTATAAAGAAAAATAATCTTTTTGGAAAGATCTCTAATTCTATTAAAAAAAATAAGTTACCAGGGAAAATTCCTAAAAATTTAAGAAAATATGTGAACTTTCTATTTTTTTTACATACATGTCTCACTAATAACATGTGTCATTACCAAAATGAATTGATTGACAAAAAAAAAGCAAGTGTATTTTCATAATGGTTTCACACAATCACCATTTATAAAGCACACATTAAAATTCTTTAGAGCTTAAGACTATAAAGAAAAATAAAATAACCTAACAAAACAGTTAAGCATATACTAGTGGAACCATTCGTATAATTCATTAATAGCATGAACTAAATTAAATAAAATAACCTAACAAAACAGTTAAGCAAATACAAGTGGGACCATTCACATAATTCATTAATAGCATGAACTGATTTCTTTATTTCAAGCAGAAATTTTTGTACTTGGAGAAACATTCCATGGTCTCTCATTTTTGCGAAAGGTGGCGGACAGTCGAATAGTTTTGCGATCAGCGCTCAAATACCAGGGAATTGGTAGTATGATGGGTCATAGATTTTGTTTCCACATTCGCATTTCCACACAATTGGATCGTCTCCACCTATTGGAGTGCCGGGGCATTGCAGTTGTGGAGTGACGGTGCACTGCACAGGCGTACATGGATTGCACCCCTCGCATTTATTATAACATGACGGCGGCCGAGAGCCAATAGTGGGCAATGAAACTTCGCTTCTATGCTCTCCCATCCCCTTCACCTGCCAACAACAGTTTTTATCATTCAAGTGTGCACCAATATCTTCAATCCAATATTATTTTATCTGAAAGATTACAAAAAACATGGATTCAGAAGCGAATGATTACAAAGAAAGAAGAGCCAAAATGTTCCGACGAATAGGGGGTTTGTTCATCACTAATTTCTCTCCCAGCGATCCCTCATTATCAACGAAATAAAAGGGTTATTGTATCATATTAGTTCTTTTGTAGGCATGTGAGAAAATATTCTCTGCAAAACATATTGAATACCCAATGAATTCATGCAAATTACGCACCCCCAAAGCTCAATAGGCCTAAAGCAAAAAAACAGAGTCTTCATCATGGAATAACGTGAAAATGCAGCTTCCATAAGCATGTTTTTCTATATCCCAGTAGAAATCTCTTTGAATAACCTACTCTCCCCAGTCTCTTTAACGTATGCTCTCCAGCAGAATTTCTTCGAATAAGGTCGTATCCTCCACATATGGTATTTATCGAATATGAAGAGCTACGATGCAAATAAAAGAAAGCACAAGGCAAGAGTAAAGCATTAGCAAATAAAGCATATTACCAATAATGCATAAATCATATTACCCAAATTAGAAATGGAAACTCAGTGTCATTTTTGGTAAAAAGTTATCATGTTCTTATGCTTTTTTTAAACTTTATATATATATGATGAAGGTATATTTCTTTGTTTTTTTGAACGGTTATCTTTTATGATTTTTATGATAAAGGTATAGTATTATTTTATTTTTGGAACTATTATATTTTATGATTTTTATGATCAAGTAGTTCAAAAAAATGAGTTATGAGGGAAAATTCCTAAAAATTTAGAGAAATATGTGAACTTGCTACTTTTTTGCACACGTCTTACTAGTGACATGTGCATTATCAAAATGAATTGGTTGACGAAAAAGCAACTGTATTAATTCAAAAGAGAAGGCC